>VOPJ01011629.1:0-11969 GCA_014673585.1 Semibalanus balanoides
GTTTTAGATGTTAAAGAACTTAGGGTCATATCAATGATCGTCCCACAGCGCTTTAAATGTTACAAAACTTAACTATTTTTAACTATTTGGTCACTATGCATCTTCCTAGACACTATTCTGTTCTTAAAATGTATCTTACATAACAATATTGGAACTAAAATCTGCCCGGAGATGACCACAACCAACACCATTAGTATGTGAAGACCACTAGCCATGTCTTATCAAGGTTTAGGTTTATATACCATGACCTTCACATTTCTCATTAGTCTACTTGATAAGATAAAAACCAAATGATTATGTCAAAGGAACCATGTAATGCTGATTCTTGTTTGGAAGAACAATAACAACCAATATGAATTATTCATGAGTCCTAAAGCAAGGGTCCTGTGAGTCACAAGACAAAACACTCTTCTTGTTGCTAACCGCTGGCTGGATGAAGTTTATGTGGTGCAGCCTCCGGCGGCCTTTCAACTCATCCCTATGTGGTTAGCTCTCTCAGCGTAGCTCACCGGGTCAGTGACCTCAGTATATTAAGTGGCAGCCACGTAAATGTCTGGGAATTGTAAACGGGCGGCCCTGTCACGACTGCCGGCGCTCCCTGGCTTCCCTGTTCAGCTGCACGGTCTGAGACCGTACTTCGTGTCGGTCATCGCCCAGCATCGCCAGGCGCCAGCATCACGTTCTCTGGGTAGACCATCGTGGCGGCTCTGGCCAGGCTTTTCTTGATAATGTCCAGGCTGATGCCGCCCAGGTGTCACCCGCCGTCGTTGGTCTCGTCAAATAGGTGACGGGGAGCCTCGACTAAGCCTATGGTGCCTAATCGCCATGATCGTGGGCACGTGTACGGCCAAAACGTGAAGCGCCCGTGCTACTAGTTCATCGCTGTCGCAACGTCGTGGCCGTATACGTGCCCATGATCATGGTGATAAGGCACCGGTCCAACTATATTGAGTCAGCTGCCGCCGTCTCAGGCGCGGATCGCCAGGACGGATACAGCTATGCAACAAGGTGGCAAACTGGCACCTCCCCCGTGGACAGCCTGAATCTCCGGTAGTGTTTGGTTTTTACTTCGCTCGCCGCGCCAAGTGAAGCGGCGCTTTAGTGCCGCCAGCCTATGTAACAATATTGATAACTGAGCGGGCGCAGCCATTCAGTAGAACCGCTCGCTGGGTTCTCAATGCAATGGATGTTGCTCGTGCATTTATTGAGATTTGGCGTCGCGTCCATATGCGGCCACACCCGCAAGCAGTGCACCAGAGGCGCCAACCGCGAACCGCGATCGTCTCCCGCAATTTGCAGCAGTGGCGGCGGATCCTATTTTCGGGTGGGGGCGGACAAGCAAATTCCAGAGGGTGCCTTGTTGCAATCCCCTATTACGAATTGCCCTATCTATCGCATTCTCCTCCCGATCGCAATGCTCTCCCGTTAACAATGCCCTCCCTTTCACAATACCCTATTACAAACTGCCTTAGGACGAATTATCATCCTGTTCGCAATCCCCTCCCGTTCATATTACCCTATTACGAATCGCCCCATGACGAATTGACCACCCGTTCACAATGCCCTCCCGTTCATATTATCCTATTACGAATCGACCTATGACGAATAGCCATCCCGTTCGCATCGCCCTCCCGTTCATATTGCCCTCCCTATCGCATTCCTCTCCTGCTGTATAATGCATTCCCCTCCTAGTTGATAGTTCAAACTAGCCTTCCCAAGATCGGTATAGTTTCAATGCATAGAGACCAGAGGGAATCAAATGGAAACCTGAGCTCCTACAAACGTTGATGAAATGGCGTGTGTACACAAATTGTACTCAAAATAGCAACCAACTGTTAACCGTTTTTGTATGGCTTCTGACATGCGGAACAACAGTCCGACGTCCATTCCCAGCAGCTGCACATAACGCGCCCGCCCACCGACATACTTGCCGCCATCAAGGCCCTATCAGGCCGCCATCTAACAGCTGACTACCATGGAAAACAACCCGGACCCGAGACTTGCGAACACCGCCGAGGCAGCCGGCAGGGCTGACCGCTGAGGCCACAAAGGATCATGGGACCAGGAACGGGACGTAACGGAACTCTCTGCCCTCTGGTAGCTATGCCAATTGAAACTAACCGATTTTAGAAAGGCTAGTATGAACTATGACTAGGATCGGGAAATGCAGCAGGGGGAATACGATAGGGAGGGCATTATGAACGGGAGGGCATTATGAACGGGAGGGCATTGCAAACGGGAGGGCATTACAAACGGGAGGGCATTGCGATTGGGAAAGGTAATGCGATAGGTAGGGCAATTCGTAATAGGGACTGCGACCCTCCCCTCCAGGGGTCCCGGAGCTTCAGGGCCCCTCTTTTACTGCGGGACCATCACCACCATAAATGCGTTTATAGCAAGTTAGAAATGACCGAGGAGGGTCTCTGAGGCCTTCCGAGGGCCAGTCAGGCCTACCGAGGGCCATCTCAGGCTGACTGGGGCCTTTTGTCGGCCGTATGTTATTTACCGGCTTTTGGGGCACCGTGAAGGAGCAAACGGAAAAAGCAATCGAAAGCAACTGAACTTGTCATCGGCATCATATCCTCAAATTTGAGCTCAGAGGTCATACATGTCAAAAATGCTGTTTTTTGCATAACAGTTTTCGCAAAACACTTTTTACATTATCAAGATAA
The DNA here is from genome assembly GCA_014673585.1 of Semibalanus balanoides. Taxonomy (NCBI): domain Eukaryota; kingdom Metazoa; phylum Arthropoda; class Thecostraca; order Balanomorpha; family Balanidae; genus Semibalanus; species Semibalanus balanoides. The sequence continues at coordinate 2,673 of VOPJ01011629.1, forward strand.
CACAGTATTGTAAACGCCATCGTGTTTGTCTTGTCAAGGCGCTTTGCAATATAATCATGTTGACCATGACAATACATAATCAATAACTCTCGAAAAACCGCAGGGGTGTTCAACCTCCCTTTGGGGTGCAGGTTAATCAACAATCAACCAACCTGGTAAAAGCACTATCTATTCGCTTAACCAACCATCAATTTTCTACTTTTTTATGTTGACTAATGAATACCTTGATTTTTATTTGACACTTTGACGCTTTTACCCACACCGTTTTGTTTCCGTTCATTCCATTTAATATGCTTTTTGATTGCATATGTTTCCATCTTTTTCAGGTTCCAATATTGACTATGTCAAGCACTATCTATTCGCTTAACCAACCATCAATTTTATACTTCTTTTTATGTTGACTACCTTGATTTTTATTTGACACTTTGACACTGTTCGTATATATATGTGACCTTACTTGGCAGTGGGCCAACCCGTGGGTGATATACTGAATAAATTAAATGAAATGACACTTTTACCCACACCGTTTTGTTTCCGTTCATTCCACTTGATATGTTTTTTGATTGCATATGTTTCCATCTTTTTCAGGTTCCAATATTGACTATGTCTTCTCAGTACCAGAACGTGGTAGATGCAGACAAGGTAGCGAAGTATGAAGAGTTTTTGAATGATGTCCTCAAAAAGGATCTCAAGTAAGTCAAGCCACCACAACATTGTATCGACAATCAAGTATTATTTCATTCATGGATGAAGAGTGTTGAATTTAAAAAGAGCAAGCATTGTTGGCAGACCTTCTGTAGCAGACTGTTGCAAAGTTAATGGAACTTCAATCGTATTGAATACTTGATATTTGAAATGGTTACATACAATTTATTTCAGCTTCGACTTCGAGTCGCTACATAGCTTTGCAGCTAGAGTTGCCCCCAGCATGATGATATACATTTCTTCTCGACAGAACATTGCTTGACCAGCGGGATGCAGTATATGAGGATATTGCCCACCACCTGGAGCTGAGGAACACCGTCAACACTCTAAAGAAGACACAGGCTGACAAAAAAACACTCAAAACTAAGGTGGACCTTGGCTGCAACTTCTACTGTTCTGCCAAAGTGTAAGTACGATTGAGTGTGGTGTTTGAAAGCTCTTGATATGCATCTATGCTGGTATACAGGTACTTGACTTCTAATCCATAGGTTGATAGTAGTATGCATTTTTCATCCATATGCTGCATTTTTTCCTCAGCACCCAGCATCACCACCGCTATCCCGTGACCTATGACCGCTGGGACAACCCGTCTCCTATTTTCATCCGGAATCACAGTCACGTGACACATGACCTGTTACCTATGACTGTCACTGGTACGAACCGCCTTCTTTCTGCGCCCGGATCCACGGTCACGCTACTGGGCGCGAAGTGACCTTAGCAGTCGACGCGCCCTAAAGCCCCAATAAACAAAACAAACACGGTCACGCTACCGCTGATTACTGCTGACTATAAACATACTGCATAAGGAAAAATGCGATTGTTGGCAAAAGTCAAGGTCAGGTCACAAAAGGTCACTATCCGCAAAAGATTTTCGAAAGTCGAAAGACGTTTTCGACCGGTGTGCGTCGATTGGTGAAGGTTCCGAGTTGCCATCTCTGATAGGTTCTGAGTTTCAGCGTGGCATTAGCGTTTTCGGATCTTCTTTGGGTCCGATATATATAATAACTTTGTTACTGGCTTTGCCATACCTGTTAGTAATCGCATACATGTCGACCGTGGTTCTTGTAACCGTGGTTACTTACAAGAAGAGTTTGGAACGCTGGTGGTACAGGGTGATCATTTGGAAGTGCTACTTAAACAAACGCTTAGTTCAAATCTGTATTAAGTGGCACAGTCCAACATAAAAAACACCATTCAAACATACCAAATGTGGGTCATTTGATCTGGGCACAGAGCCGAGTAATTATTGTCAGTGGGCTGACTCAGAGGAGGTGCTTCAATAGTTCCCACCCCTCACGGACTGGCACAGCTCGCTCGACGGACCGGGCGTAGTCTGGCAATTTCCGCAGGCTGTCCTCGTCCATGCTGCGGACAAAGTCCTCCACCACCGCCTTCAGCTGGGCGATTTTCACTGGCTCACATGTGCCATGACCTGTGACCAGACATTTAAGTCCAGGCATGAGAGATTGGGCTGTAGGGAGGCCAGTGGTGCTCGCTGTTTCGCGAGATGTTGCGATCACAAAACTTGGAGCGCAGGCCACCAGTCTGGACTGCATGTTGGCTGGTGACTGGATCTGACACAGGGGGGACGATACGGCTTTCCACTTCAGGTTTTTGTTAGGATCCTCCCACCAATTAACTGAAGGCATCCCCAGCTGGTGGATGCCATTCTAACGTGAGCTTGGGCGCGTCGCCGTGAAGGAATTGGGTCAACCCTCTTTCACTCTCATCGCTAGTGGATTGAGCGCGGCCCAGTGACCTCAACCGGTCGCACAGAAGGCGGGTCATCTTGAAGCGTTTGAATCCAGCTGTGAAATGTGTTAGAATAGTCACGTTCCTGTGGCTGTTTCCGAGAAGAAGTGGAGTCCGAAAAGCCCTCCGCACGAGCGTATCGGGTTTTAACTCGCTCGTACTTGGAAACTATCCACTGGCTTGCTTCAGTGAATGGGCCCTTAAAACGCCGATTAGGACTACATGATAAAGACGCAATATAGACCAGAAATCAATGCATATCTTAACAAATTAGGCAAAAAAAAAAAAAAAAAAATAACCCAGTGTCCTTTTAAGTAAACCAGCACTTTAAATTGAATTATTTCATTATTTCTGCGCATTTGACGTCTTTATTTAAGAAGCACTTCCAAATGATCACCCTGTAGCAGGGCCAATTCGGATCAGGGTGGTCCAAACTATCCCACGATTTTTCTGTTCGTGAGTTTTTACATGACCTCTTTCTAAAAGCATTGGACAAGAAAATGAAAGTTGAGACAAGTGTTAGCGTAGGAAGAAGTTGGAGCTGTATCTACTATCTTCCCAAACTCAATAGAGGATGCGTATTCAAATGACACAGCCAGGTGACGTCAGTCAAAGCTTAAGTGGTCCGAATTCCGAATGCGATGACAATAAAGGATATAATCACTAACGAGTAACCTCATAATACATGAATAATTAAACTGATTCCGATATAATTTTCTACTGAATTTATTTATTTATATATTATGAGGTTGCTGATTATTTGCTTTATTAGCATCGTCATGGCAAAACTTTCTGGATATTTCACCATCGTAGTGATCAGAATTTCCAGCGCCAGCAAAAACTAGCATCGATGTTTTTCGTTGGCTGCTATAGTGGGATGGGGGGATACATTTCAGTTTGGGTAGGTACCCAGTACACACAATCATTTTCATAAAACCACACTCCTAAGTCGTGACCTCTGACTCATGACCTCTGACCGCCAGGGATGACCCTTCACGGATCTTTGTCAAGATCGGGTTCGGCTTCTACCTGGAGATGACATTGCCCGAGGCGCTGGAGCACATCGCTCGCCGCGTACCGGCGCTGGAGGAGCGCGCCAAGAGTCTCGGCCAGGACGCGGTGGCCGTACGCGCCAAAATCGACATGGTGCTGGAGGCGCTGCGCGGAGCTGCAAGGGGTGCAGCGGACCGGGGAGCCAGCCAGGTGACACCCGCCACGGGAGGGGAGGGGGATTGGGGCGGGGCGGGAGGGAGGATGAGTTAATGCTGTCGTGAAGCTCATATATTACTTATGCACGATAGGAAACGTTTAAGTGTTCCAATACATGTCATGACGTTTTGTAGCAAGACTTTGTGAAGGCATGACATGCACCGGCCACGGGTGTCTTCTCGATTCGGCGACGATACGTCTTTGACTTACCCTGCTTAGTGCTTTTGTCATTGTTTATGTCCTTGCGAGCCATTGGTTGGCCGTGACTTTGAATGTTGCAGTCAGCGACACTTGCCAGCGGGTAAGTAGGAAATCTCAGATACGGGGTTCAGTGAACATTTCTGTATCTTGTAGGAAAAGTGGAAGGAATCCTAATTTATTAGTTTTTCAAACAAATCCACCCCTTCAGCTGGTTCAGCTGTCACTTTTCCAGTTGTCACTGGAACCATACGAGTCAGATGTAGGTCGTGTATAAAATAAGTATGGATATTGGAAATTTGGATAAGCATCATACGCGATTTGGCGACCACAGAGCCGGCTGAGCGAAGCCGAACTACTGCGCATGCGCGAAGCGGCAGCAAGTAGACAGGCCGCGGCCGCCAGTACTCTTTAGTTTGCGTTGTGGCTATGGCGGGCAGAGGTAGCGCTGAGTGGTGTGCTGCGGTAATTACACGAACTCGAAGGCTAATATCCCGGATCTATTGTTCCATCGATTTCCAACGAACCCCGAGAGGTAAAATGTTGTTTTTTATGCGAATTTCGTGTCTAAAGGTGAAGAAAGAAGAGCGGGTCTCCGCGTTCTCTTTCTGCTGACTGGGGATCTATCGTCGGGGAAGAGTGGGAGTGATTTGTGTTTGTGATCTGTAATAATCGAAAGCCTGAATGAAGAGCGTGTTTTTTATTTATTTGTGGGTATGTATTTACCCGTGGAATTTACCTGATACATTGAAAATGCACAAAAAATGACGGTGTCAGATGGCGCCAGATATTTCACTTGTGTATATTCCAAAGTTGTTGTAGTTAGGTGAACATTGTTCAATGTTCACCCAACACCATCGACTGTCTTGCTTCATTTTAGCACGTGTCTTGGAACACCATTGACTGAGGGGGCGTTACCCCCTGGTTATCTTCTGATCTAATTATTGCAGCGAGACGCACAGGGTGGCATTTGAAAGCGCTCAATGAGATGAATATAAAGCACACTACACAATTCCAAATTGAAGTCCTGCATGTCAGGTCACGTTTAGGCCAAAGGTCAAAATCGAAGTATTTGAGTTTATGGCCATGCTTTTTATCCAAAGCCTTCGATTGCCTAAGCCATGATCACCGAAATTGCTCTCAAAGGTATGATACACATCCCGCATGAGCTAAAGTGAGATTGTTTGCAAAAGTCAAGGTCAGGTCACAAAACGTCTCTGTAGACAAAATATATACGAAAGTCGTGCAACACAAGTTAATGGATCATATTACGCGTATAATCGTTAGCGCTGCTCATTTTACCACCTGACTTCATGCGAAAAAAGTTATTGTCAAGGTAAGGTCAAAGTCAGGTCACGAAATGTCCAAATTTGAAATTGATTAATTTAAACAAAAAAGACATGTTTCGGGACCAGTTTTGTCTCAGAAATGTAGTTCTGTCATTTATTTGTGTATAGTTGTCCAAAACAAAACAAAAAACAATTTCAAAATATGACGTTATGACTTATGAGTTACCTGTACTTTAGATACCATAAGTCAGTCAAAAATGATTTTAAAAATATAGCTGCACACATTTTGTTTTCTGACTTATATTCCGTTTTTAATATCTTTAAACATTTTGATTTTGCGGTCATTAGGCAAAATGAAATTTTGGGAGTCAAAAATCGAAAAATAAAACATACTTATACTTACCTATATAGTACGGAATTAAGAAGGCCACTTGGCCTCACGGCTCTGGACAATTCTGAGCTTCTTAGCAAGATTCTCTTCTTCAGTCGTTTATGTGGATAGTGTACATGTCCTGTACCCAATGTCTGTCCAGTCTAGCCTTGAAAGCGTTGATGCTGGGGGCGTCGATCGTTATGAAAACATCCGAGATAACCGTGTAGTAGCCCTTGTCATTCTCCGTGTTTTGACGTTTTTGGATTGCATTTTTACCAAAATATAGCCTTTGTAACGGTTGTCAACCCCGCCGGGCGGGGGGGGGGGGGCGTTTAAACGCCCCTGAGGTTTTTTCGAGGATAGCATAACAACGGTGGCGGTTTTTGGCACAGCTGTTGAAGCATCAATTACCTGCATATTGTGAAATTCTGGAACTCTGGTCGTCTCATGTCAGGTCACCAGGCCAGGTCAGAGACCCCACCTCCAAAAAAGTTTGCGGTACTACCAAGGCCACAGTTTTTGGTTGATCGGTTTCGTACTTACAGGATTTCATGAGAGTATAAGATGAGATGAGTACATACAATTCCTTTATCTCTGATTTTATTTTATTTCGGTGACCTAATGTCAGGTATTTATTTTTAAATCTCCATTATAAGTCAATGGGGTCTCATATATAATCAAATGCCTTCCATTCTGAGGATACGCGTGTTATCAGCCAAATTGCTTCTGTATCATGTTATCATAGGCCATTCTTGAAGACCCAGGTGCAGTCCTTGTTCTGGTACCCCTACACTCTACATGGTCTGCCGAGGTCATCCGAGGTCACGCAACACCTTTTTGTCAATACATCTCGATAAAATCAAGATAGAGAAGTGAAACCGGCCCCTATGTGTTTGTCTTATCGAGACACTTCTCCCAATGTGTAACACCAGTAAGACGCCTTACGGCGAAGGACGAGCGAGTCCGAATAAATCCGCATCAATTTATCACCCGCCCAACGGAGGTTCGTTTTGTGCTTTTTAATGCTTTTGCTTTTTAATTGTTATCGTTATGTGGTGTTTTGCTGTCGCAAATAGATCCGAACTAAATCGATACTTTGAACTAAATAGGTTTTGCAGCGTTATTTTTCCATTTGCAATTATAAGCTTCAATGTTTGATGCAAAAAAATATTTTGGGGTGGGGGTATTAGATAAATTTGATTGCGCTTTACAGCTGTATCATTTTTAATCGTTTAGCACCCTTTGTTTTGAAGCTACGGCGGTGTAAATGAAGGAAATATTATAAAACGGCATACAAATATTATGGCAGATTTTAACAGCGAATAATGCATTAAAACCTAAATTTTTGACATGCATTTTAGAAGACGGTAAAATGGTCCTACAGATTGGTGTTTGTTTCATCGCTTCACGTCCATAAGGTGCTGGGAGCACCCGATTTACATTGTGAAGACGTCATAAAACTAATGAATTTGCGTTGTATAGCCAGTAACTTTGCAACGTACCACGCGCCGCTGATAAGACACATAGTTTGCATACGCACGGGCCGGATCCGTTTCTCTACGCATCTGTGTATTTTGAACCGTGTCTTTGCGAGCTTTGGTTGCCGAGATATAGGTCCGGTATTGCAACGATGTTTGTAAGTAATTTTCGTGGACCAACTGAGGGTGACAACGTGCGCACGTGCAGTGTGGAAACCCCAGAGTTTGGCCTGTGCAACATTGCCAAGTGGTGTGGTCCTCCAGCCTCACACAAATTTTAGCTCTATAGGTCCAGCCGTTTCTCAGCTACAGCAGGAATAAATACTCTTCTGACACCCCTGACGCGGACACGTGTTCACGCGCCATGCTGACCCTCACAATGAGAAACAACATGTAAATTAATCATAATGTCATTGGCCTGGGGCTATGCAAATGGGCGAAGACCGCTTGTCAATCGGATGCGGGGTTCAAAAGATTCAAGCTTCTGGACCCAGCGTCGCGGGTCTGGCCGGGCCGGGGTCGGGTCGGCCGCTTTATTATGTGATAAAAAATCGGTAGTCAATGAGGACTTCGCTCCGTGCTTCGCGCTCGCTTCGTAATGACCTTATCGGCGTCACCAACTGGACCTTGACCAAGGTCATCATTTTTAGGTTGACCAAAAAAAAATAAAAAAAATAACTGGTCACCATACACATCAATTCAAAGCGCCTTGACGATACAACACATGGTGTCAAAATGACTGCCGTATCTTAAAATAAGTAAACGTTAATTCGTTAAAACAGTAATTGCGCAACAATATCCTTTTGACTTTCGATGACTCTGGAGCCCTAAACACTTTTTAATGAGCTTCAATTTTGAGGACATATTGGCGATTGCAAATTTCAAAAGCCTTTTCGATTGTTTTGTTTTTCTCGTCTGTTCCTAGCTTGTCATAGTCCGCGATATTTTTAGACGTCATCTGGAGCTAAGTCCTAAATCTGGAATCCTGACCTTTGTGACCCTCTGGTGACCTTTTATTTTGAGCCTGATCAACGTGTTCACGCCAAAATAGTTTTCTAAATATTTTTGACGAGCTGCTCAACAGTGTTTTTGGTTTATGTCTTAGGTTTCCGCCGTGTTTCGAGGGGGGCGTCGAAGGCGCCCCCCCCCCCTCCCGCCACGGCGAAGATGGCGTCGAGTACCGGCAAGGCGTGGGTTAAAGCTTATATTATTTTTGTATCTAACTTGTGTGTAGCTAAATTCGCTATATCTCGAGGAAAAAACGTGATTGCTTCATTGTTTACACAGAAGACGTGTCACACGATGTACAAGAAGGTACTAGAAGTTTTATGTTGATAGTGCTAATCGTTTGAATTATTACGAAAGTTCATCAGGGGGCGTTAAACGCCCCCCCCCCCAGTCAATGCTGGATTAACCCTCGCCAGTGTAGGGGGTGGATGCCACCCCTAATTTTTTCGGGAATAACTCGTAGTTATCAACCGATCGCGATGAAACTTGCAGTACCCTACTTTGCAACAATTTAACACATACTCTGAAAATTTCGAACTTCCAACCTCTATGACCCATGACCTTTGACCTGTTTCTCAAGGTCGTGTTTTGGCGAAACTGGCGTCCCGTAGTATCGATCCTTGAAACATGTGCAGTTTCCGAGTGTTTGTTGTTCAGGATCATATACACAGGTGTTTCTAGGTGACAGTAGTGGCCTCTGATCTCAATTGCCCTTTTCAGAGGTCAACCGAGGCCACTGACCTCAGATGACCTCAGATGTCTTTTTTGTCTGCTATCCGCTCCTAGAACAGTTTGTGACGCTGATTTCAAATCTGGGACCCATTTTCATACTTATATGTTCCACTTGGGTCATACACTTCCAAAGGTCAACTGAGGTCAATGGCCTCATATGACCTGACATGACCTTTTAACTTGACAGTTTTTATGTCATTTTTTATGCTGATTTCGAATTTGGCGTCTCTTTAGCATTCTATGATGTTCCTCTACGATTTTAGTTAGATTATACCTCTATATGATTATACCTCTACGTTTAGTATTAATTTTTACACATTTACGATTTGATGACATTTTGGTCTTTGACATGACCTCAGAGGTCACCTAATGACCAAGGACCCTAAAATCAGATGGCAATGGCTTCCTCTCGTAACAGCAACACACTCGTTTTTTATCGAAACTCTAGCCCAATTAGGGGCCAAACGCCAAGGGGAAGGGTCGTACCCTCCCCCTCCTACACGGTCACGCATTGATCTTTCCCTACACTGGTGAGGGTGAACCAGCTCCCCCC
>VOPJ01011630.1:0-11968 GCA_014673585.1 Semibalanus balanoides
TTTCACTTTCAGGGCTTTGCTCCAGAAACCCCCAAAATCACGCGAACTTTGATAGCTCTAGAAACAATTAGGGGAGAGTGCCCAAACTGCGCCAGGTTGCCTAAATCCGCCCATGCCAATATCTCGAAAAATATCTGCCCTATATTATTTTTTAGTGCATATTATTAATCACCATCACTAACTCACTATTTTCCGGTCTGCTGTCGCCAAGCAAAGATCAGTTGTCGCTGTCAGGAAGTCATTTTTCGAAATGTTTGTGTTTTTATCTGGAACAATGCATGTTTATCTGTACTGTTTATGTTTTATTGTGAAAGTAGGAAGAAGCTGAAGTGGTTTGAAACTTAGGATTAACAATTCAATTTGTACCTTTTGAGCAAAAGACAGATTCAAAAACTAAACATGACCGGCATATTTGCTGTTTTCCCCGACTTGCAGTGAATTCCGAATCGCGCCCATACATATTGCGCCCAGGGCACATAACACTTTGCGTCCATGGCGCATTTAAGGCACCCGTGGTATTTGACCCGGTGGTAGTAACCTGATGGTATTCGACCCTGTGAGACTTAAAACAACTTTTTTGCACATAAATATAAGTACGGGGAAACTTTGTTCCAATCATAACTTACACACACAATGTGAAACTGAACGGTTTCATTTCGTATATTTGCAAAGTCGAACAACAAATGTAATAATAACAAATTGGAAAGGTAGGTCCAACCTAAATGCGCCCGGTCATGGTGCAATTAGGGCAGTCGCTGTGCCTATATGCGCCTTTTTGTAAGGGTCTGCGAAAATCCTTCAGCTACCATAAAAGTGATCCGATTGTTAAATATAAGTTTATTTTTGCTAGAAAAAGGTCCGGATTCGGCGTACTGAAGTGCTTTACTATTCATACGACGTATAATGCTAAGTCACAGGATGTGTTTTGCTTTAAGTGGGTATCTGGGCGCAATAATGGGCGCTCATTTCCCCTAATAGGTCTATATATAATATATCATATATATATATATATTATATATATATACATATATAAATATATAGTACATATATATATATTAATATGACTCTCGCTCTCGCTCTCCTCTCTCTCGCTCTCCGTTGCTGTGGTAATGCCTGTATTCTGGATCACCTCACACACACCAACTCCGAGCTCGCCCATTTCCCTCCCTCCCACCGACCATAAGTGACTCCTCCGGCGGTCGGCCACGTCATTATATATTTTTACGTCAGATTGGTCGTGCGTTTTTTATCATAAACCTATATACGCCTCTATAAACGTAAACTCGCCCGTGTACTGTAGCGGTATGGAATTGACTGGCTGAGCGGCCCGAAGGTGTGGACGCGGCACAGCCTACCGCTCCAGTGTTCGTCAGGCTGCCAGCCAGGGGGTATCGATATATCTGCCGGCAACTGTACCTATGTCTGATTTGTATATCTCGTTTTGTTATCGAAAGACCTAATTTCGGGTCAAATTCGTTAACTCCCCATTATACGAAAATATATTAGTTATACAATAAAATTGGGTAGGTATCCCTATTATAATAAAAAATACAGAAGTTTATATTTCAAAGGTACGCATTGGATCAGTCCAATTCCTTCTAGATGATGTTATTCTATAGGCATTCTTGATGGACCAGGTAAAATTTTTACTCAGAGCCAGCAGGATAAGCCGAGGTCATCCAAGGTCTCCAGAACTTTGGCAATAACTCTCGTCATATGGCATAAGGAAGATAGAGAAGTGAAACCGGCACCATTGTGTTTGTCTCGTGAAACACGTCTCCCAATATCCAGCATGTCCTATTTGGGTCAGCAATTGATCTTAACCTGAGGTCAAATCTATAAGTTGACTTTAACTGGTCAACAGTAATATGATTCGACGCGCTTTGACGAGACAAACACGATGGCGCAAAATTATCGGTAAAAAGTTATTTGCGAGAGAAAAGGTTTTGCTAAAAATAAACTTGCTGGCCTTTGATCGCCACTGAAGCTTAAACTACGAGGGCTGTTCAATAAGTAACGTAAAATGTGCTATAACTAAATGACCTAAGGAAGTAGAGAAGAACAATAAACACTACGAGAATCTATGAACAATTTGCTACAAAGTGCCTATTTGCGTTTTTCATATTACAATTTGGTTTTCAACCACGAGCATTATGGAGACAATTGATGAAGCAGCGTTCCGTAATCGAATTTGCTGTCCTGGCCGGCAAAAATTCATCAGCCAAAATTCACGCGAAACTCCTCGAAGTTGATAATGAGGACACAATGGCTTTAAAAAATGTTTGGCAGCGGATTCAGCGGTTCAAAAAGGAAACAATAGCATAAGACAAGCCTCGATCTGGAAGACCAGTGACTGTTACCACACCTGCAACGACCCAGAAGGGAGGTGGAAGACGGTGATGCTGGGGCGATTCCTCACCCGCCGTACAGCCCTGATCTGATGCCGTCAGTGGTCCACTGAATAACTTTCTTCACGGTTAGTGCTTTGCGACTGTTGAGGAATTGAAGATGACTGAAGATACGGTGCAGGATCACCGGCAAGGAATTATTCCTGGAGAGATTTCGGCGTTGGGTGAAGCGATGGGAGAATTGCGTGATGGTAAACGGTGACTGGGTGGAGAAGCAAGTTGTGGAGGCCTAGGAAGCTGGATGAAGAAATATGGTCACAAACGAGAAAAGCCATTTTGTAGAGGATATTTCAGAGATCAATTTGGTGTTTTACCCATGTCGCTCAACCAACATTTGAATTAAATCCAGATGACTTACGTTACTTATTGAATAACCCTCGTACTAACCGGGGCTAAAATCTGAGGGCAGGGGCGTAATCAGGACTCGCCCAGGGGGCAATAGATCAGGGCCCTCGTAGCCAATGGGGACCCACATAATCATAACAGCACAGTATGTTGTAAAACAACGGCAAATCAGTTTTTGACAGCGAAACAAAATATTTAAAAAATGGGAGTCAAAGACTAAAAACCCGAAAATCCAAGAAATCCATTTTCAATGTCATTTGATTTCTTTGAGCGTCTATTTTGCAACTTGCTTCAAACGTCGTTTGTCTACTATGTCAAACATTTTTTGTTAATCCACCAAAAAATGATATGACATGAAGTGATTGAAACGTCATTATCTCCCAAGGTACTCAACTAGAGGACTCCTAAAGACTGGAAGAGGGGCCTCTAAAGGTACAAAGGGCCCTCTACATGCTAGCAGGGCCCCTAAAGGTCGGCAGAGGGCTCTCTACACTACATATTGGCAGGGCTCTCTAAAGACCGGTCTACAGATTGGCTGGGACACTACAGATCGACAGGGTCCCTAAACGCTGGATGAGGGCCTTCTACACCTACAGATCGACAGGGCCCTTTAAATGCGGCAGACGTCCTTTACAGATTGTCAAGGCGATCTACAGAGATTAGCAAGGCGATCTAAATATCGGTAGGGCCCTTTACAAACCGGCAGAGGGCTCTCTAAAGGTCGCCAGAGGGCCCTCTACAACCAGCAGGGGCCCTCTAAATGCCGGCAGGGGGCCGGGACATCTGCAGATCGGCTTGGCCCTGTAAGTACACCTTTTTGCACTCGCATTTGACCATTCGGCATAACTGTTTGAACGGCAATTTCAACAATCATCATTCGTCAAAACAGATCGGCTGCTGGCGCCCGAATTTTAACAGATGAACAAAACTATTTGAACACTAGTCACTCGATTACTCATTGTCAAGCTGTTTGATAATTCAACATGATTTTCGAACTAATGGTCGAAGCAATTTTTGTCACTTCGCTATATATACGAGTATAGCTTTTGTGCGTTGACGGGAAATAGAGGGCGTTCAAAATATTCTGGCTTCGGTCGTCTGCAAACTTTCACTGGGATTCATTCACACAATGCCGATCTGTTTTGGAGATTATTGAAAGTTTTGCTCAATGACGAGTTGTAATGGAATGCCGACTAAAAGTTATGGCGAATAGTGAATCTCTATGGTGCAACAGCAAGAAGTGGTGCCCTCTAATCTCTATACGCAGAGTGTTTAAAATAGTTCTACCCATTGGTAAAATGTGATTGCAAAAAGGTGTAATAGCTGGTAGAGGGCCCTCTTCATACCGGCTGGGGCCACTTTCTACGTATTTACATATACATGCCTTTAATTGACAAGCAGGGGCTGTTACTTATTAAAGTTACGATTATTTTCTTGGTTCGTGGGCGTTCTTTTATGCGACGTAGGTATGACGTTTTGCGGGCGCCTGACACCATTCAAAACGCTGGAGCCTTCGGCCCCAGAGGGCCCTCGCTCGGTCACCAGAGGTGCCCGTCTGGCTTCCAGCGGGGCATGACCCCCTTGCCTATGTCCTTGTCGGAGGACACCCTAAGAATTGCTTTTCAGAGCTTTCGATTGCTTGTTTGTTTTTTGTTTTTGTTTTTTTGGTTTTTGTTTTTTTGTTTTTTTGCTTCTAGCTAATATATTTTTCAAGATATTTGAGGGTTTCTGGAACAAGATTCTAAAATGGAAAATGAAATTAGTGGTGATCATCGGTGACCTCTCAATAATGTACTGAGCCAAGGAAGGAAAAAAAATGACGAGCTATAGCACATTTTTTACGCCTTCTCTCTCCATTGGAGCCGAGTTCGAGGGAAGAGGCAGGGGGTGAAAACCACCACCCAGCACGCAGGGCGTGGAAAACCAAGAAGCCTAGTGGGGCGCGGGTTAGAGGGAAATCATGGCCTTTTGATTTTATCACTTTATACACCAATGTCTTAGCCTACTGTTATGGTATAAGACAAAGATCACTCCCCGACAAGACTAGGAGGGTCTTTGTATTTGGTGTGCAGAGGGCTTTGATCCACTTCCTTTCATGGTAATTCACAACAACATAAATAACGCCGGCCACGCCGTGTGGTTGCAGCGGCATAGGGGGCCTGGATGATCTCCCGAGTGCAGGGGCACCATTTGCACCCCCTGGCTACGCCTCTGAACGGAAATAAAAGACTAAAAATGGATAGCTCGTTTTTTATTTCATTTTACAGGGAAAGACGGATTGTGCGTTGTTTACTACTACAGTAGTGAGTGAAGCATAAAAAATGTGCAGAAAACTAGGAACGTCCCGGAAAGCACTGGCGGATCCAGAAAGTGTTATTTTGACAGTTTGGGAGGGCCAAATCCCAAAAATTATCGCATAATTCTGAAAATCATCGGATTTTCGCTTGCTTATGTATCAATAACTGATTAAAACAAACTTTCTTCTAGTAAAAGTTGCTTAGTTTAGCGACAAACTCAGGAAATGTGGTCAAATTTTGGCGCCGATTTTGGGTGTTTGGGGGGCCATGGCCCTTTTTCCCCCCCTGGATCCGCCCTTGCCGGAAAGTGTGTGGGAGAAAAGGGGGCAGTGCAACTTTTATGAAACCCCTTATGCAAAATGTGTTTTTGCTGATATTACATTTTCTCGTCTTGATGTATCTTACCTTTGCTTAATCAACTTTTCATGACTATGTAGGCGTAGTTAAATACTAATGATAACACGTCCGCTCCGCTGGACGATCTATGCAAACAGACTGCATTTTTACGCCTTTTATTCGTTATATTACCGAGGCACTCACCCGTCAAGGAATCGTGGTTTGTGACTTGCAAAACCCGGCCTGGCTGGTGGCACTGGCGTATAGTTCAAGTTCCGCCCATCAGAGAGCGGACGGCGGTTTTTATCGTGGAAGTTAAGTTGTGTTATTTGTTTTAACACAGTTCAAGACATTATCTTTACTTGAAGGAAACGGTTTGATTTTGGGAAATGTGGGGAAGCATAATAAATACACACATGTTGTCAATGCGAAATTGCAACATTATTTCTTAGATAGGTACTATTCAATGTTATGTGTCAAACTATCTTTTAAATAAACTATGTTTAAGACTAATATATTTATCTTTTTTACTTGTAGGAGAACGTTTGATTTTGGTATAATGTGGGGAGCTATAATAAATACATCACAATGTTGTCATGCGAATCTGCAAAATTATTTTCTTAGATAGGTCATATTCAATGCCTTATGTGTCGAAACCTACATCACCTTTCGTACATATAATAGGTATAAAGGAAAAGTTGGATGATGAACAGACAGAATGACAGGCTTTCTTTAAATAGTAAGTTAGATTGTATTTAGCACACATTCTGACAAGTGGGACATCGTTTCTACGCCTATAAAGATCCCCATCTGCACCGTTACATGTTCATTGTTGAGTCTCTTTCACCAGTATCTCACCAAATCACCATTATCCATACATCTGGAGACCCACACTCGCCGTGGCCTCCGCTTGCCTGGTGTAAATTAGGCCAACGAGGGCGTCTGTCACTCATATCGCCCCCCGCCCCCCTGATGCACTTACCGGTCCGCGACACACAGAAACCTCACGGAATCAGGATCCGAGACCACGGCCAGCCGGCCAGACGGCGCTCCCGGTCAAACCTCCTCGGATTACCTTGATCGGCAAGTCCTCGACAAGGTCAACCCCGCTGGTGACCGCAGGGGGGGGCATGGGGGCATTCAAAGGTGGGGCCAACGTATCTTTGCCCCCCCCCCCTTTGCTCGAGTATAATCGTAATAGTAAAAATTGTCTTTGCAGCAGTCATAATCCAGCTATCCAGAATGTAAAACTGAAAAATTTCGCGCCGCTTCGCGGCATGACAGATGTAAGCTAAGTTCCACACAACTTTTACATACTTAATGAATTACAGCGGCAAAAACTTGTGCAAAATTTGTACATTTATTTGTTTGTTATTGTAGAAAATTTGTTCATTATTCGCCACTTTAGCCTGATACATTTGTTTGTCCGCGGTTCCGTGGCGTTCAGTCGCGGAAAAAGCTCGTACGGACTAGCTTTCTTCCAGCGTTCCGCCAGTGGACACTCGGCGCGTTTAGCTTGCGCTTTTGATCGTTTCGGATGACGCGTAGCAGAAAGTCGCTGAAGACGCACGGAAAGTCGCAGCGATATCGCGGCCTCCGCGCGCCGAATGGCCCATTGTGCGGCCGCCATTGCTGTTCCGCAAATATGTATACAGAACCATTTGAATCATATGAAGAATCTATTGAGCGCTGACTGCCAACGGCTATGGTGATTTACTATCCGAGGCAAACTATATGACAAACTACATTTACATTCATTATACCGAGATGTGCATTGTGCAACCAGGAAAAGGGGTTACCTGAGGCTTGGCTCCATTCACGGTCTGGCTCCAATATAAATTTTCGTTTTCCACGACCTAAAATTAATCTTTTCACGCCACTTTGCGGCCTTATATCGGTAGCCATCGTCTTTGTCCTTGGTTCGTCGCAACGCTGAATTAAATTAATAACATTTTGGTTTATTATCCTCTACACGGCCCACCGCCTATATTTATGTGTTTTATTAGGCAAACCCGAAAAATTTCGCGACGTTTCGTGGCGCTAAATAACATGCACTTATTATACATGAAATTAACATTAAACATGCAGTAAAGATTTGACCCGGCATTAGCTGGAGTCTCAGCTAAACGCCATTGGCTGGGGGGTCACCCCTAATTATCTTACGAACCAATAACCGCAGCGAGACGCACAATGCAGCAATCGAAAGCTCTCAATTGGGCATACAATTGGGCAACATATAAAGCATACGCGAAATACTCGAGATAATGTCACATGTGAGATGACAGTCAGGTCGAAATTGGGATATTTGAGTTTTTGGGCCATAATTTCCATTCAAAATCTTAGATTGAGAATATTATCGCAGAAAGTGCTCTCAAAGGTTTCATGCATCTCTCCGCACAAGCAAACGTGAAATATTGAGCGAAGGTAAAGGTCAAGATCAGGTCACATATGGTCACTATTGGCAAGAAGTCTACGAAAGTCATGCCACACATGTTATATGGGATATTTTACACGTATAATTCAAAAGGAGCAGCCATTTTCACAACCTGACACGATCTATGGTCAATGTCAGGTCACATGAGGTCAAAATTTGAATTTGATAATTATAAATAAAACAAGCATGTTCCTAGACCAGTTTCATCTCAGCATTACATTACTGGCATTTATTTATTTTTATCTGGTCATTAAAAAACAATAAATATAATTCCAATATTACTTCATGATTTTCTCATACTTACTTACTTACTTACATAACAACGCAAAAATAACGATATTGCTTTTAAAAATTAGTTTTGGTATCGTCCGCATGCACTGCTCCTACATACATTTATTCTGTTTTCGAAATATTAAAAAAAAAAAATAGTGCTACTTCCACCAAAAATGCGTTGATTTTTTACTTTTAGGGGTAAGAAAACATATTTTCAAAACATTCGAGATAATCATTTTCTAGCCCCTGCTATTTGCTATCTTTGGTAATTTTGATTGCATTTTGCTTAAAAGGGTATGTATACGGTTTGTTAAAATTTAGCTGTTTTTTGCGTCTAACTCATGTCTATTGACGTCATTGAATTTTTATATCTCGAAATATTTGGACGAAATTGCTTTATTTTAACACAGAAGACGTCCAAATGATGTTGAAAAAAGGTACCCGGGGTTTCGCGTTAATAGCCTTGTACGTCTTTGAGCTATTGTAAAAAAATAACTCGGGCGTTTCCCCCCTCCCCCACCCCTAGCCAATGGTGGGTTAAATATACTCATACACAATGTAGGTATATGCTTTTGCGTCATTTCAGGTGACCCCCCCCCCCACACACACACACACACACACAGAGAGACACACACAAACACTTAAAAATATCGGCGACGCCCCTGATCAGTGTGACCTATGGTAGTCACTGTGTGACTGAATTACGCTGCATCCCTCTTGCGCAAAAATCCGCTGATTTGAAGGAAATGAAAAGATGGAAGCAATTTATGCGCTTCCATTTAAATGTGGTAATTTGACGCAGTCGCTGGTTTTCTGAATCTGACACCACCACCTCTATGAGGTCAAAGGTGTGGTTGTATCGGTCGTCTGTTGGAAATAATAGTTGATGGGTTTTGCTTGATTACAGCAGCTGTGATGTGAAATGAAAGCAGATTGATATAAAATATCGTTCAGTACAGGGATGTTGACTGGGGGAGGGGAGGGCAAGGCCAAGCCCCTGAGCTAAGAAGTTTGCATACACTAGATAAAATATGATTCTGCTAACGACCCTGCCCCTCCCCCTCGTCTACAACATCTCGCTGACGGCTGACGGCCCGATACCCTTCCACTGCTTAATAGCTTTTTGGAAATGCGTTACTCACGCTGATTTGCCCCGCGCCTCCCCAACATATATATATATATATTATATATATATAATATATATATATATATATATATATATATATATATATATATGTTATATATATATTATATATTATATATTTTATATATATATATATTAGGGTGCAATCAAAACACACTTAGAATTTGATCCCAATTTGTAAAAGCGTAATTATGTTTTATACTAGGAGCAGTGGTTTGGCGGAGGGATGGTATCATTGCTAGATTATGTTGTTTCTCTTTTACAACGCCACTTAGACTAATACAATATTTTAACTCGTTTCCGTGCGGGCGCAAGTTCTCCCGCGTCAACCCGGGAAAATGTACTATGACCAGCCCGACGATAGGTACCCAGGTTTTTAGAGGCTTATTTATCGGCGACTTTTCGGTTCATTAGGCTAAAAAAATCGCACGAATAGTTTCATACTATATAAATGTCTCATTAAATTTCAAGTTTAAAACTACCGTTACAAAAAGGTTGCGAACATAAAACCCTGTGAGCATGTTTGGTTTGTGGTAATGGTTGATAGTCACTTGATACTGAAGCCGGAGCTGCACTAACAGTCAATTCAACGTGGTGGATGTCTCGAATGGGCCTGCGTGTCATTTATGGATGATGAGCGAGAAGACGAGCATACAGCTGTGACTCTTGTCTTGTGACGACACTTCCCTAAAGGGCGGCATTGTGCCCATTAGCTCCTGATAATAATGGGTATGCGATATTTTATGATCTCTCGGTTTTGCTTGTTATCGGAAACGCTTCTGTTTACTTACCTTCTCGTGCAAGAATGTGGGAATTTAAACGTATATATCTTATTTGCATAGTTCTTAGATTAATACGGAAAAATGTGCATCGCATGTGCGCAATTAGGAACACATGGTTCTAATTACGCACAGTTGCAGACCTATCTTTATCGACCTCCTGCACTCAAACGGTTATATATTTTACAAATGCAATTACTGGATCTTGTAGACAAAGGACCAAAGTTACACTTTCCATACAAACAATTAAGTTTATGCGTAAAACATTTGCACTACAGAGGTTTTCCCCTTAGGTGTGCGTAATTAGGGCCCTTTACCCTAATGCTACCATTGGTCATTTTGCCCCCCCCCCCCTCCTATCAGCCGTCTGCGGCCGCCAGTGTTCAACCCGCGCATTTGTATTGCTATTCCAAGCAAGCAATACGACATCCACAGACGAGAGGCTAATCGATTGAATTTGACGGGTGAAGGCTGGTGCGGTAGCGGTACCTTCTTGTATATCAGTTGCACTGTGGGTTGACAGAGCTGTGTATGGGCCGCTTGTGACGGGCAACTTCTGTCCGTCGATTTGTGATGATTCAGCCTGTCCGATAATCCCCGAAAGACTGCCGTTAAATGTGATTATCAATGCTAGGTAGATGCTGTGCATTAATGACGGGAGGTGCTTTTGTTGTCTTTTTCAGGGAACAGAGGACTTGTTTCGCAGCCTCGCAGGAGCCTATAGTTTTTTGTTTTGTTTTTTATTAAAACACATTTCTCCACTCTTCCCTGGTCCCAAGGGCGGATCCAGGATTGCTTAGGATGGGGGCCGCAGGCCAATTTAGGGTCGCCTTCCAACATCCCAGGGACGCCAAAAGGGCACTGAGTGGTCTCAGGGGCACCCTGTAATTCTGATAGGGTCGCCAAAATGGTCTAAGGAGTGCCCTGTAGCCAGAGCCAGAAAAGGGACGCTGAGTGCTCAGGGGCTGTCCATCGCCAGGTGCCTGGCGGTGCCCGACGACGGACAGACCGTGGGGCGCAGCTTCTGGCGTTCTGGCCGGGGGCGCGGCCCCTGCGGCCCCCTGGATCCGCCCCTGATTGGTTCTTACCCTGCCCTGGTATTGACCTCTTCTCGATTCTGAATACATACCTAATAATCGCGAAAAATGCGTGTGCGCTTTCCGGGAAAATAGCGTGTTTTATCACGACATTTGGAGACAGTGTGGCAGGGACTCGTCGAACATATTAACGGGAGGGGGCCGGGGGGACCTCCCAGTTCGCAGATCCAGCCCACCCAGTCGGGCTGAAGTTCGGTCACTACGGAGGGAGGCAGAGCGACCGGCGTCAGCAGTCTACAATGCATGTCCTCACGTCCTTTGTTGTCTTCAGCCGCCAAAAAAGGTAACGTTGAATCATACGTGACTTTGATCATACAAGGCTTTGATCATAAGGCTTGTATTACATATGCGTTAACATCATCCAGAAAGAATTGGATTAATACCCTCGAAATAAGAAGCATTTCCAAATGTATCCATTGACTTATAATAGCCGTTTTCACGATGGGTTATTTTACGCGAAATGTTTTAAAACATTTTAAAATGTTTTAAGTTGCAGCTACGGACATTTTAATTTAATCGCTGCATTTGCGAGGCAAACATGGTCCAGAAACATGCCCTTTGTATATACACACACATATATATGTATATATATATATCAATTTCTTATTTAACCTGATGTGACCTGACCTTGACCAATGACCTAATATTGACACTTACATTACGTAAATAACGTCAGGTGGTAAAATGACTATCGCAATCGAGTTTTACCTGTAGAATGACCCATATAACATGTGTTGCATGACTCGTAGATATTTGGCGCATGGCGCACCTTCTTATGACCTGAACTTGACCTTGACCTTTGCCAACAATCTCACTTCAGCTTATGTGGAATGTGCATTATACCTTTGAGACAGT
>VOPJ01011631.1:0-11968 GCA_014673585.1 Semibalanus balanoides
TATCGAGCCTTTTGAGGTGAGTAGGAGCGGCACCGCCCCATATGACGCATCCGTACTCTAGAATTGAACGAATATTGCCCGAATAGGCTGCTTAAAATGGGGCCTATTCTGCAGTCGTCCCGCCGTTTTGGGCCAGTCTGAAATGGAGCAATCAACACACCCATCGCTCTGGTTGGCCTTTCCTATGATGGATCTATGTGGGCCGTAAAACTCAATTTGAGTCAGCCATACCCCAAGATCACGAACTTTTTCGACATGTTCCAAATCACAGTGCTGCATTTTGTAGGTGGTTATGATAGGGTTTCTTTTAAGTGTCATTCTGAATGAATGGCACTTTGACGGGTTTAAATTTAGCTTCCAGTCCTTGGACCAAGTAGTAAGCCGATCAAGGTCAGCCTGAAGCAAGTTTGAGTCGTTTGAGGACGCGATCTTGTGATAGAGCTTAACGTCATCTGCGAAAAGAAGTATGTTGGTCTGAATTTTGTTCGGCAGGTCGTTAATGAACAGAGCGAAAAGCAGTGGAGATAGCTCCGGCGTTCCAGAGCGTACTGGGGTCCAAGTTGAGCATTTACCGTTCATGGTAACTCGCTGTTTGCGGTTTGAGAGGTAACTGTTAAGCCAACACAGGGCGTCTCCCGAAATATTGTATGACCTTTGTAGTTTGTAAATTAGAAGCTTGTGGTTGACGCTCTGGACATGACGCCGGAGTAATCTGTGATTATGACATCGTTTGATGGCCTGAGGATAGTGACTCCCACCGCTGTTTTGAGTAGAGTGGCAAATTGGTGGCGCAAGATCGACATGGGACAAAATCCATGCTGTTCTGGGGGTCAGGTTAGGTCGCACATGGGCGAGCAGGGTGTTTCATAATAATACCACAGCACACTTCCAAGATCTTTGCCAAACCAGCGGGAGGAGTGAGATGCTACGTGCGGTAGTTTTTCGGGTATTTCCGGGAAACCTGTTTTTGAAGATTAGGTAAATGTTGGCCTCCGCCCATATTCTGCCGAATACTCCCCGCTCCAAATGACCGGGTAAACAAGGATGGTCAAAGGGTGCACCAGGTTCGTCTCGACACTCCCATATAACCACGGGCGTCACCGTTTATTCTGGACCACATGCCTTATGTACATATTAAATCATTCAGGATAAGTTCGAAACCCGAAAACTTTATTGACACTTTGGACACTGACAAAAATTATTGGACACTGTATTACACTAATGGACAAATTTGGAATGACTCTCAGAGACACGGTACCCACCTGGAACATTTCGTCTTCGAATGCCTTCATGGCCGACAGCCGGTCGTGGTCTCCGTCCAGCACGGCGTGCACATCGCGACACCAGACGATCTGCGACACTGTCAGCACCACCTGCCGACAATGAGACGGGAGTCACTGTGTAGTTAGAGAATGTCCGTCCAGCACGACGAGCCACATTCGCGGACACCAGACGATCTGCGGACACGGTCAGCCCACCTGCCGACAATGAGACGGCAGTCACTGTGTAGTTAGAGAATGTCCGTCCAGCACGACGAGCACGTCGCGACACCAGACGATCTGCGACACGGTCAGCACCACCTGCCGGTAACCGCGACAGGTAAAATGTTGATCATACCGCCTGCAGGTAGGTACTGCATTTCGCTCAGTGAGAAGTCTGCAGGTGGCTGGTAGGTGCTGCACATTTTCGCACCGTGCGTCAGTTAACTGTTACACCTTTGCACGAGCTCCAGTCTCCACTCCAGTGAAAGGACGTTTATGTCGCCTTTATTGGCCGTTCAATGCGACCTCCGCCGCTGTTACACCCACCTGCGACGGGTGGGAGATGACCCAGGCCTCCTTGCTCGGCTCCGCGTAGTCCAGCAGGGCCTGTTTCATGGCACGACGTAGTGAAGTGAACATGGCCTCCTCCACTTTACCTAGCCAGTCCTCCACGTTTCCACGCGCCTTCAGACCCTGTCAGCACGTCGTGTGGAAAGAAAGGTTAGGGAACTGATGTGTTTGACTACTGGGAGTTCTGTAAATTCAAAATGAATCAAAACATGAGGTTTGCAACTTGCAAGTATCTGTCTGTCAAGCACCTGTTGATGTGCGTCTTTGGATAAAACAGTATGATAGTGATGATGTTCAGCGCATCGATTGCAGAGGTTATCTGACCAATTTCGATAAACATTAAATGCCCATGAATCACTTGTAAAATAATAATTAGGCATTAGCACAGTAATTTATGATTGCATTGCTCACAAAATATTGTTTAACTCAATTACATTATGCATTCTGCGTACCTTTGTGAGAGGAACGTGCTCCTTTTCCGGAGACAGCATGGCCAGAATTTCGTTGCTTATCTCTATCTGTCCTTCAGCGTTCTCCTTAGTGCCAAACTCTAACTTATGGATGGCATCGAAACACTTCTTCAGATGGGGCTCAACAGCTTGAGGATTTCTCGTCTGAAAAGAATGGGCATAAGGAATCATTGGAAGATAACACTGGGTCGGAACACTGGAAGAGATGACGAACAGACACGCCAGGATGCTAAAATGAATTGTTGTTTCGCTTGAAACAAGAAATGGATGAAGCAACCCAAGACAGGATCGGTAGCAAGCCCACCGGAACAAATTACTGACCCACCAGTGAAAAATCCTATATGATTTATAGCTTCCTAAAGGATTCTTATAGAAACCCTATAAGAAAATAGGTAAAATCAATAGGAAATTGCAATCACTTTCCAAAAGGAAACTGGGATCCTATAGGATTCGATTCCTATAGGATTCCTTTAAAATCATGTAAGAAAATAAATCCTATAGGAAATTTCAAACACTTCTCCATATAAAAATGGGATCCTATAGGATTCGATTCCCTTGTGATTAATATTCCTATGGAATTTTGCCCCATAACTTTTTAATCATTATATATGCACTTTTTTCTTTGCTACACGCTTTCTGGCTAGACTAGAACACAGCTATCCAGGGGAGACCGGTACCAATCAGTGTCTTTTGGCTGTCTCTCGTGCAAGATCGCCATTCAAATTGGGACAAATTAATATATTTGACGAAATTAAGGAAAAGCATTCTCACCTTGGCGCAATGTTCGTCCAAAATCGGCGGATTTTGCCGGTGTACATTTTTTTACAATATTTTAAAATATAATTTCGATTAGACAGAGATTATTTGCCCTCGTCTTTATTATTTCAATACCTCCACGACGGAATGAACATTTTCTTCGAAAAACGCATGGAAATCGGTCAACATTGCACAAACACAAAAATAAATCACCACCAAAAACAGCTTATATAGAAGACCTCGAATGCAGTACTACCGTATTATAAAAATACAAGCTTAAATCCGATTAAAAAATCCACTTATCATGTAAAGGAATGCCGCGTCGAATCACGGCCGGAGGCCGGCCGTGCTTTTTCTCTTAATCCTATAGGATCCGTGGCGAGATATCCTATAGGATTCGGGCGAGGATTCTATCGAATTTCGGAGAAGATCCTGTAGGATTTCGGTGAGGATCCTATACAACTTCGTTTCCTATATAATTCCAACAGAAAAACCCATAGGATTCTTATAAAAATAATATAGGAATATTGGAATCCTATGGGAATCCTATACAATGTCTACGGTTATGAAAAATCATATAGGATTCCTATAATAATTATATTAATTTTCATAGAAAATCGTTAAAAATTATGTAGTATGTACCATAAGTCCTATAGCAATCCTATAGGATCCTATATAATGTTATCACTAGGGCAGCATCGTAACCGTGTGACAACCTTGGCGCCCCCAGCAATGACCGACACTTCAGCATAAACTTTTAAGTGACAAACTTATAAAGAGCGACATACATACCTGCGCCAGGATCTCCAAAAGCTCATCATTTGACAAGAAGTAAAAGCGAGGAAAGACGACCCTCTTTGACTCCTGAGAAATACAAATAAATTGTTAATATCAGAGACACATACAAAGGGAAAAGCTAGCAAAGCAGTTTCATCGTTAAACATTAAAAACAGACAGGCGTCATATATTGTCGGAACTATACATGTTTATGTGATAGAAGTATTCTAATGACGTAATGTTATTATGTGAGACAACTTTGTGTGATAAAACAAACTGTGCCTACATGCTAGTTTGCACAGCAAGAATACCGCAACGTGCAAATGTCTTACTACTTTAATGCTGGACAAAAGTTCTATCTTATCCCCCACCCTACTGATCGGACTATCATCCAACCGAGCGGGCGACAGACGTACCAGATAAGCCTCCAGACACTTCATGATCTGGTCCAGCAGGCCGTTGCTGGTCTGCAGGGCGTCCACCATGCCGGCCTGGGTAGCCGCCCGGATCGCCAGCGGCACCTGTCGGTAGACGACGGGTATACGGGGTTAGGACGTATACACGCCGGGTATACGGTCAGGTATACACCAGGTATATCTGACAGTCGCCGGTCCGTCTGATCGTCTGATGTCTACTGAAGTGACGACACGCTGGAGGTTATCATCGGTAGCTGCATAACAACTTGGCGCAGCTGTTAAGCCGGGGTCAAGGACGTTCCTAAAATCCAAGCATTCAACATAATTATTAGTAGCTCTTCAAAATGCTTTCAATGAAAAGCATAGCTGTTCCGATACATGTTTTGAATTCACGGATTCGAATCATGCATCAGCTACCTAAAAGGCTTACTTTAGGCAGCGCTCACTCAAGACTAAGACCCATCACCTGTCTCCGCGGAAAGTTGTGGTCGCCTCCTCTTACCTTATAGACGCGGCGCATAATGTCCTTGTACGACTTATCGACGGTGATGAACAGCTTGGCCTCGGTGGGCAGCTGTCTCTGGATGTCCGGGGCGCAAAACACCGAGCCCAAGTACAGCCAGATACGCTGGCAGGTGAGCCACTCTTCCTGACAATCAGCAGCGACCAGCTCCGTCAGAGCTAGATAGACGGTCAGATATATAAATCATTCGTCTGACATCTCGCCACCAGCGGCAGCTAGACAGGTAGGTTTTAACAGCATATTGACTTTCAACAGGCATTGTGCTAAGAAGGACAGTTACTTCGCACGATCCGACTCCAACATCATTTAGTATACAGTTGATGGAGCTGAAGGGTGCCAAATCCCGTCTCGCTGAGACAGCTATCCCAGCCAGAGCCAGCAATTAATTTAGGCACTGATCGGGCACAATGGTTTAATCCCATTGTGCCCGATCAGTGCCCAAGTTAATTGTTGGCTGGGATGGGACATTGAGGTGATGGTGGGAACTAACCAGAGTTTTGGCGAAGAGGTCGAGTCGCTTCTCCCAGTCCTCCACGCGGGACCGGATGGGACCGACGTGTCGGGACGACGAAATGGTCTGCAAAACAAAGATTCGACGTCACCGAAGGCACGGTCTAATTATTGTGAAATAAGGCAAAGATAAAGCTAAATGTATGTACTATGACCACAAGTAAAAATAGTCTCACGTTAAGTCACGTTCAAATATACAAGAACGTCGCAAGGATTATAAACGTTCGGAGCAGGAAATATTTGCATTGGATAACAAGCGACAGATAAGATAAGTAGGCGGGTATAGCAATTAGCATGCCATTGATTTTGATAAGGAGCACGAAAGGACCCCCGAAAGCTATTTTGACAAAGCTGCGTGCAAAAGTGAACTAACTATCAGTTGTGTTTGCACTCTGAGCGCCGTGTGACCGTTTACCTGTATGTTGATGTTGGACTCATCGAGCAGCTGCTGTATGTCGTCTGTACCGCCCAGGATATACACATCCTTCTGCCCACTGAGCGGCACCACACTGAACTCGGTCGACTTCCACACCGCCTCCACCTGCCGGCGGACACAGCCGTGACGACGCGAGTATCAGTCGTGCGAGACACAGCCACGGCACGCTCATATTCTAACGTCGCTCTCAGCCGGAGAGCCCCTCCACTACGGGACAAATGGTGAACAGACGCAGCTGATCGCGACGACGGCATGCAGGACCAGATAGAACGGCTATAGTGCGACACGCTTATGATTGCCTCACATTACGGAGCTGCAGTGTCGATCACTGGCCGATTCTCATATGCAGAGCACTGCACCTCGCCTTCATATGCACCAATGTACCCCAACCTCGCCAAATAAGCGTCCGCATGGATGGCCGGCACAGCAGTTTAAGGGAGTATAAACGCTTGGGAAAATTATGAGAAATGATGGAGATGAGAGCCTCTCAATCCTGGGCTTTTCATCTACATCCAATCACATAACTTTTTCCCAAACGCGGTATATTGCCCTTTAACTGCTTGTGCCGGGCTAACCCAGTGGGACGCTTAATATTTGAACAATAGTACCACCTCACCAAACTAGAAGGTGAAGGTGAGGAAGAACTGTCTGGTCTGACTTTCATCCAATCCCACCTCGCCTTGTCGACGCCCTCTTGACCTCAGCTGTCTTCTTCCGTCACATACTCATCTTTCCCAGCAGTTCAGTATATCCTGCCACCTAGCTCGCCTGCCAAGCGGGACCCTCTAGGCTGTCTCACCTTGCCGAGCAGGGTCTCCAGACTGGCCTCTGAGCTGGCCTGGCCGGAGACCTCCTTGATCTGTTCTGCAGAGCTGAACGCCTGGTAGTCAATGAGCAGCTGCAGCGTCAGCGGCGTCTGCTCGTCCAGGTCGAGCAGCTGGTGGCCCAGTTGGCGCTCTATGGCCTCCCAGTGGCGCCGCCGCAGCGTCTCGTTGCGCAGGTCAGCGATCGTAACCAGCTGTGGAGACACGGCCAGTCATGGTGGTCAGCTGACAGACATGCCAAGATGGATGGAGGGTCGGCTTAACTGATGCAGCTTTCATTCGGGTGTCTCCGCTCGTTCGGAATCAGATTTGGTTGCCAGATTTTACACAGGTTATGGCTATAGGAAGCTTCCATCGTGCGTCCGGCCGGCGCCGGCAGCCTGCCTCAGTCAGAGCATGCTGTGCCGCAATGCACACCTGCCATGCGGAACGGCCGACGGTCTACCGCCTCTCCGCACAAACCCACGAAGATGAACACCGCCTCTCTCAAACCCACATGACCGAGATCAGCAGCCCTCGCGTCCAAGTCGTACCTTGATCCTGAAGTCGTCCACCTTGGCCTTGAGCACGGCGGCCACGTTGTTGGGCGGCAAGCCCTTCTCCAGCTGCACCACCGTCTTGTTGAACTTGGCCACCAGCATCGTCAGCTCCTCCACGTCGAGGTCGTTAAACGGCGCCTGTAGACCACAGTCAATATAGTCAGAGAATGTATAGTTATAAAGGCCTTGCATATTTGTGTTACAGTAATTATTATGGCGAAACAAATATGCAGTATTTCTGGTATTCGTGGCAAGTTCAGACACTGCCACAGGGCAGCAGGTCTCGAATTCCCTTTCCCAAGCAGTTATACAAAACCAACCGGCACAGGCCCCCCCCCCTCCCCCCGCCGGCCTTGCGTCCGCCAGCGTAGTAGTACCACGAGCGTCTCATTGAGGAAGGTGTCCCACTCGTTCAGGGAGTCCCAGAGGAGGGTTCTGAGGCGCAGCTCGTCCTGCGCATTCTCCAGCTGCTCCAGCTTCGTCACCTCCAGCTGCGGGAAGAGTTAAGACGAAACGTTGAAGGCACCAATACGAGGAACAAAAAGGACGAAAACTGATGGTTGTACTATGTAAACTGATAGTTTCCACTATGTAAACTGATAGTTTCCACAATGTAAAGTGAAAGTTTCTATAGAATTAAAATTAGATACTTCGGTTAATGCATGCTACATAGCAGACATAGCAGCTTTCGTCTGCAGCTTTCGTCTACTGAATACTTGCGACATAGCAGCTTTTGTCTGGTGAAAGAACGAAACCGGGAAGGGTTGATGATTGGCACCTAATCAGACCGACTCCTTAATCTAATGCATGATGCTGTTGAAAAAGTCACATGTCGTTCGTTCGAGTTGATAGCCCACACATGTGTCATGTAAGTCTTCCTCCGCACAGTCCCGATACTGTTTCATGTAGCAACTCATCTTACCCGGAACTTCTTTTGGTGGTCTTTGAGCGTTGAAGCTGCGGTCTCGTGTTTGCGTAGCATTTCAGTGCAAGTTGTCAGCTTTTGTCGCACTATGTCATGGTCGGCTTCCATTTGGAGAAGCACTGGATCCTGGAACACGGCAACATCAACAATATTGTAGTTTTTGTTTTATCCCACAACCCTAAGCGGTTCAATAACAAAACTTGAGCGCGACACCTCAATATTTAGAATACTGCGAACACGCATACATTTTCAGAACAAATACAAATAAAGTGACACATACCATAATAAAACGTCATCCCTACATTGATCTGCTGCGTGACGACTTCGACGTCCTTGATGAGTGTTTTGATGTCCTTGGTCAGCGAGCCGGACAACTTGTCGACGCAGGCGTCCCGGTCACTGACGCAGTTGTCGGTCAGATCGTGCAGGATCGCTACGGTCGGGCTCAGTGTCTGCGGTGGAGAGCATCAGTCGGCATCTCAGCAAACCATACGCAGCCACTCTGACACGTAGTACAGTATATTCCGTAGTACCCAACTATAGACATTTACGTGCAAAACAGCCAATGTCGACAAACCGAGTAAATGTCTTGCCGACACAGCAACGATAAACAAATGGATTCGTGTGAACATCCCTTACAAGCATTGCCTCTCGATCTGCCGTTGTCTTACGTTGAACCCGTCATACATTCATCCCTGCTCGATGTGTCGTCGCCTTACATTGAACTCGGCGATGTACTCGGGCGGAATGGGCGTCTGGTAGTCCTCCATGAGCTCCATCATCTGACACACCACGTCCGCCTCCTGCTCCAGACTCTCAATCTGTCCGCCGTACACGGGAGATGACAGAACACGTCACAGCGGTACACAGGAGAGGACAGAACACGTCACAGCGGTACACAGGAGAGGACAGAAAACGCCACAGCGGTACAGACAGGAGGAGAAGAACAACGTCAACAGCGGTACATCAGGAGAGGACAGAACACGTCACCAGCGGTACACAGGAGAGGAAGAACCGTCACAGTGGTAAACAGGAGAGGAAAGAACAGCGTCACACTGTACAACGGGAGAGGAGCAGAACACGCCAAACAGCGGTACACGGGAGAGAACAGAACACGTCACAGCGGTACACAGGAGAGGACAGACACGTCACAGCGGTAACACGGGAGAGGACAGAACACGTCAGCAGCAGTAACACCAGGACAGGAAGAAACTCCAGTGGGTACACAGGAGAGGACGAACACGTCACAGCGGTACACGGAGAGGACAGAACACGTTCACAGTGGACACGGGAGAGGATAGAACACGTCCACAGCGGTACACAGGAGAGGACAGAACACGTCACAGCAGTACACAGGAGAGGATAGAACACGTCACAGTGGTACACAGGAGAGGACAGACACGTCACACGCGGTACAACGGGAGAGGACAGAACACGGTCACAGGGTTACAACGGGAGAGGACAGAACACGCTCACAGTGGTACAACCGGGAGAGGACAGAACAACGTCAACGCGGTAGCCTACGGGAGAGGACAGAACAACTACAGAGTAAACAATCAGGAGAGGAACAGAACACGTCCACAGCGGTACACCAGGAAGAGGAAGAACACGTCAAACAAAAAAGCCCGCGGTACCAACAGGAGAGGACAGAAACATCCGTCACAGCGTGTTACCGGGAGAGAACAGACCGTCACAGTGGTACACGGAGAGGACAGAACACGTCACAGAGTACACATGGAGAGGATAGAAGCACGTCACAAGTGGTACAAGACGAGAGGACAGAACACGCCCACAGCGGTACACTTGAGAGGATCCAGAAAAACCGTCACAGCGGTACAACGAGGAGAGGACAGAACACGTACATAGCGGTACCAGGAAGAACAGAACACGTCAACAGGCGGTACATCGGGAGAGACACAGAAACGTTCACAGCGGTACAAGGAGAGAACAACACGTCCACAGGCGTAACACGGAGAGAAGACACGTTCAACAGCGGTAGCATCGGGAGAGACGAACACTGTCCAACATGCGGTACAACAGGAGAGGAAGGAACACGTCACGAGCCCGTACACAGGAGAGGATAGAAACGTTCAAGTGGTACAGACGAGAGGACAAAAGCCCACCAGCGGTACACAGGAAGAGGACAGGGAACACGTTCCCCAGCGGTACACAGGAGAGGACAGAACACCGTCCACAGCGGTACACAGGAGAGAACAGAACGTCACAAGCGGGTCACGGGGAGGAACAGAAACCGTCAAGCAGCGGTAACAACACGGAGAGAACAGAACACGTTCACGCGTACACAGGAGAGGAACAGAACACGTTCACAGCGGTAACACCGGGAGAGGACAGAAACGTCACAGTTTAGCGTACAATGCGGAGAGGACAGAACACGTCAACAGTGGTACCACGGGAGAGGACAGAACACGTCCACAGCGGGTACACGGGAGAGGACAGAACACGTTCACAAGGTTCGCGGTACAGGGGAGAGGCCAGGAAATGTCACAGCGGGTCCGGGAGAGGACAGAACACGTCACAGCGGTACATCAGGAGAAGGACAGACACGTGCCACAGGCGGTACACAGGAGATTGACAGAACACGTCACAGTGGTACACGGGAGAGGAAAAACCACGTTTCATACGCGGTACACGGGAGAGGACAAGAAAACACGTCCACTAGCGGTACCCGGGAGGACAGAACACGTACAGTGGGTACACAGGAGAGGCAGAAACACGTCACACGCCGGTACATGACGGGACAGGACAGAGACAACGTCACGTGGTACACGGGAGAGGACAGAACCGTCAAGCGGTCACAGGAGAGGACAGACACGTCACAGCGGTCCCAGGAGAGGACAGAACACGTCACAGCGGTACACGGGAGAGGACAGAACACGTCACAGCGGTACACAGGAGAGAACAGAACACGTCCACAGCGGTACACAGAAAGAGGACAGAACACGTCACAGCGGTACACAGGAGAGGAACAGAACACGTCCACAGCGGTACACAGGAGAGGACAGAACACGTCCACAGCAACACATTACCGAGGCGGCACAGTGAACCCAATACTGGAGAAATGAGACGGAGGCTTTCGTCATGACAGGTATTTAGGGGTGCGTTCGGCAACACGACGAGTTCGCCGTTATCACGACCAGTTCGTTGGTTATCCTGATGGTATCACCGAGTATTCGCTCAGTTTGCGTTCGGCAACACGACGAATCAGCAAACAAGCGAATTCGCCAGACAAATTCGTGTTGAGCGCAAATTTTCAAACCAGTCGTCGGAGGTTGCTGTTGGTTTTCCAGAACGAACGAGATATCGAATTCGTCGGAAACGAATCAGTTGGATTCGTCAGAGAGCAAATTCATCGTGTTGCCAAACGCACCGTAGATGAAATATTTGTCACTACTCAATATTCGTGTCATACCTACGTTGTATTGTTTCGCCTTGTTCGGCAGTAGTCATACAATTGCTTGCAGTGTTCACGCAAATACCGCTATTGTTTTGCGACGACTTGTTGATGCGGAAACTACACGAATCAATATGGACTCACTAGTCACTAACTCATATTAGTAATTGTGTTACACTAACGCAGGGAATAAAGACTTTAAAAAAATACAGTTAAACATGAACAGTCGTATTCGGCGAGGATGTGATGCGAGGACGACGGCTTCACAGTAGTTACAGGCACTGAACGCGTTGGCAGCGCTGCGGAGGCCGTCTCACCCTGATGGAGATGTCGTCGAGGAAGGTGAGGAAGGTGACGTACTCCTCGGTGGTGGCCGGCGTGATCTCCAGCTTGTAGTGCGCGTCCTGAGACTCCTGCATCAGAGACTCCACGCGAGCCTTCGTCACACTGCAAGACAATCATCATCGTACGCGTTTATGTCAAAAGCAAAACCGATATCAGACGCAACGGTCGGTTCGACCACTTAGCGAGTCATGCATACGATCGGA
>VOPJ01011632.1:0-23511 GCA_014673585.1 Semibalanus balanoides
GACTTCCAAAGGACCCACTTTGACCTCCAGAGGGCCACTCTGGCCTATCAAGGGCCATGTTGGCTTTCAGGGTGCCCGCCCCACTGGGGCCTTCAGAGAGCCCATTTTGGCCTCCAGAGTCAACTCTGGCCTCCAGAAGGCCCGCTCTGGTCTCAAAATGACCCACTAAGGCGTTCAAAGGGCCCAGTCTGCTCCTTTTCAGCCTCCAGTGGGCCTGTGGTGCCGCACCTACGGCAGCTGTAATTTGGTTGCGGCTTTTATCAACCACTGTTTACTCTCTTGCGCCACAGTTTTGTGTTGCGGCGCGCCGTAGCTGCCGACAGAAGGCAGCATTTGTATGACATCAAGTACTTTTCGTTCGTCTCGCAAAATGTTAATCCAATTTCTGTTTTGCTTGCCTTCTGTATAACGTAAATTGAACGCTAAACTATTGTATCGTTATTGTATTATTGTCCGTTTTTACCAAGTCTTTCTGTTATCTGATCACATTTATGGCATTTATTTCGCTTAAAAAACTGTTTCTGTTTCCGTATAAACAACGTTGTTAGCTTCCTGTTCCCTTGCCCTATGCTCTTGACTTCCCACGTTTTTGCTGCGGCTAATATAAGCACAAGTTTAAACGTGTTGTTTCGTTTAAAGACAGTGAATCGTTTGGACGCGGCTTTCCACATGATTTTTCGCTTCTTTTTGACCCTGTTTAACCCCGCCAGCTTACCGTGTTTGAGCCCCTTTCCCAGCGTCCGAATTCCCGACCGTTTTGCAGAGCAAAATTCCTTTGTCTTACCTTCCGAACACGCGCCCTGCCACCCACAGGCCCGTCCTGGCCTCCAGAGGACCTATTCTCGCCTCCAGAACGCCCATTATCGCCTATAAAGGGTCCATCATGGTACTCTGAGGGTCTTTTCTGACCTCCATCCAGAGAGCCCACTCTGGTCCCTGGAGGGTCAATTTTGTACCTTCGAAGGGCCCACTCTGATCTCCGGGGGCCTACTGTGGCTTCCGGAGGGCCCTCTGTCGCCTCCAGAGGACCCACTCCTCTGGACTCCTGACGGCACACTCTGACCTCTAGAGGGCCCACTCTGGCCTCTGAAGGGCCTACTCGGGCGTAGCGTACAGAGAACTTAATCTGGCCTGCAGAGAGCCCGAAGACGAAAAGTGTGACCTACTTTGAGCGGTTCTCGGACTATTTCGGATACAAGACATGCAAAACTCATAGACATACACGGTGCCCTTTGGAGGCCCACGGGGGCGTACCGTGGGCCCTCGGTGGCCGTATATGGGTCCCCCGGTGGCTACACCCTGCTTAGCTATTTCAGTATTTTGTGAGGCAATTCATTTCCGTCTCAAAAACAGTTTGCTTAGGTGAAAATGAAATACCTACATTTAGTTGGTACACTCCTTGACCG
This sequence comes from Semibalanus balanoides, assembly GCA_014673585.1. Taxonomy (NCBI): domain Eukaryota; kingdom Metazoa; phylum Arthropoda; class Thecostraca; order Balanomorpha; family Balanidae; genus Semibalanus; species Semibalanus balanoides. Next base: position 1,407 of record VOPJ01011632.1, read on the forward strand.
TCTTGACCGTCCCAGATCCGACCCTATCAGTACCCCTTGAATGGAAAACGTTACACCCAAGCCTCAAGTGGTGATATCTATCGTCTATATCAGGGGCCGGCAACCTTTTTAGGGCGCGAGCCGGATGAGAGCTCTGGAAGCAGTCGGCGGGCCGGGCCCGGGGATAAATCGATACAATTGACGGCCAATGGCGTGTCCATTCGGGAATATGACAGCGTAATTAATGGCATTTCAAAAGTTTGTCTTAACAAGCTGAGATGTTTTGCCGTACCTATGTCACATTTGGTGGAATATGTTACCTTCTTAGACAGACTGCGCCAGTAAGGCAAAATCTATCTTAAAAAAGGAATAAAAGCCAGCGTCTCACTTCAGTTAGCCGACCTGGTATGTGGCCCCCAAATATTTGACTTCCGAGGATTAATTTGTGCCAGCAGGAAAAGTTTGAGAATGAAAAACATCACGAAAATGCACACAACTTTTTTGTTAAAAGCTATTTTCGATTTCTGAAGCACCGCGGGCCGGATACAATGTAAGTTGCCGATCCAAGCCGCCGGGCCGGACGTCAAGCCGCGGTCGCGGGCCGGTTTATCTGGCCCGCGGCCGGAGGTTGGCCGACGCCCTGGTCTATATCGGTTTCCATTGTCGTATCGTCTATCGTGGTTCATCTCACACATCACAAACTACACTTAGACGTTAATGATCGTTATGGCAGAACGGTGAAGACTGGTTTAGGCCAAATACAAAAGTAGCACAATTATCGAAACTCATCGTATTTCGCTTCTCAAATGCGTGCATTGGTGATTTAACCCTCGCCCGTGTAGCGTCCGACAAAACGTGACCGTGCGCTAATGCTGCATATACCTATACACTTATGCTCTTTATAAGGCTTACGAAAGCCCCTAAGCCACTTGCAATCACTTTCGTCGCGATAGCAAATGCTTGATATTGCTAAATTACAGTTTTTCGTCCTGCTAGTTAAACTGGAGAGTAACTGCGAGCCGTATTCGGGCATGTTGGTTTTCGTTAATGCATCACGATTCGAGTTCAGAAACCAAAATGTCCATGAGAATGACTTTCGGTCGCGCATGGAAGCATTCAGCCTTATTTCGCCACTAGTGTGCGTGCAGTAGTGCATGATGGCTGGTTCAAATGTCCGTGTTGCCTACTTTGGCGCTATTGGTTATGGCCGCCCGAACATGTTCCTGAAAAATGGATTATAAGAGTCAGGATTTAATCAAATGAAAAAACGAAAATATAAAAGTTGTTTGGATTGTTTGACTTCATACGAATTCATCCTAACAATTTGCCAAATTAACGATTTAATTTCTTCACAATGTTGACGACCATGCATAATGGCTGCCGAAGGTGTTGCCGAAAAATGGATTTAAGGTAGTTAGGAATTAACCCTCGCCCTGGTGGGGGGTCATTTTGACCCACCCCTTCCCCATGTGTTTTTTTCCGGAATAGCGGAAAACGTCGGAGCGCAGCGCCGCCAAATGTTGTATAGCTATTGAACATCAATTGCCCACACTTTGTCAAAAATTTGACTTCAGGTCATCCCAGGTCAGGTCACCAGGTCTCTTCAAGTGACCCTGCCCTCCAAAATGTTTGTGATCGTGCCAAGGCCACACTTTTTGTCCGAAAGATTTAAAACTTGCATGATTTCATAAGATAATAAGTACTTACAACAGTGTATCTGGGATTTTTTGTATCGGTGACCTAAGGTCAGGTAAATTTCCTGAACTCCCCATTATAAGTGAACGGGAAAATAAACAAATGCTTCCTTTTCAGAAAATATGCATTGGATCAGGCTAATTCTGTCAGAAGCATGTTAATTTATCTCATTCTGGATGATCAAGGCGTCATTTTTGCTCAGTGATCTCTACAATGTCATCTGAGGTCATCAGCAATTTTTTGTTAATAACTCTTGATAGAAAAGATAGAGACGAGCGGTTGACACCACTGTGTTCGTCTCGTCTGGCCGCGTCACCCCATATGCAACATGACCTACCTGGGTCAACGAGTGACCATGACCTGAGGTCAAATTTTGAAAGTAACATTACCAGGTAACCATGTATATGTTTCAGAGTGCCTCGACAAGACAAACACGATGGTGTTAAAAAATGTTGTATCCCTTTTAGATAAAAAGTTATTCGGGAAAATAAATTATACCAATAACTGCATTTTTGACCTTCGATGACCTCTGAGCCTAAACTATTGATATGAGCTCAATTTTGATAACTTCAAGTCAGATTGCATTTTTAATGAGCTTTCGATTGATTTTTTATGATTGTTCCTAGCTATCATAGTTCATGAGATATATGGGGGGCTGTTCGAAGCAAAGTCCAAAAACTGTGAAGTTTGACATTTGATGACCTCTAGAGACCTCAATATTGACCGTAGCTAAAAATTATCTTTGTAACTTCGAATGCACATGTTGAGAGCTTTCGAACGTGTTTTTTTATGCGTCTTTGTATCTCTTTTTGTTTTCGAGTTACACAGGGGATCAATTCCCCCCTCCACCATGGCGAAGTTGAATGGGGGCACAGCGGCTCACTGGGGGTGCAGCATTCCACCCGTTAACCCGTGTTGAAATAAACCTTGGCAGTGTGAGGGACCAACAGTGGCGAGCTGTCGATTCTTTCCCACCCACTAAAATGTGTAATAGAACAGTGCCGAACGTGGTTGTTGGTCCTATGTTTCTTCCAGGTGCCACCGCTATCACATACCCAACACATTACATTTATCATTATATTAATGATAATGATACATTATCATTATATTAGCATATTGTTCACAGAGATGCGTGCGTCAATGGGTTATGAAGGTCATGCATCATAGCACAAGGAGTGATATCGGCATCATATCCTCGTCTTGGACATAGCTGTGCTAATGACGTTTGGATGAGAGACAGTTAAATGGGTGTGCAGAGTCGTAGAGTTGATATGCTGGTCACAAAGATGGATGTTCATCTAGGTGATAATGTTCATGTATGTACATACATATTATTCACTTTATGTTTACAGGGTGTCCCAGAAGAGTTTACCTATTTTTTATTCGTGATAACGAGAGAACTAGCAGTGCCGGTGAATCCAAATCAAAACCAGAAGATAGCCTTGTCAATGCTATTTTATTTGCAACCACCCGCTATCATCTCAGTGTTCCTTGAAACGTGATCGAAGTGACCTCCTTTCCGCTCCAAGCACAATATTGTCCTCTTCTTCATGTTGAGAAACACACAGTTGCAGGTTGAGGCTCGAACCTGTCCGATGCTGCGTCACACCTTCAGCTTTAGGTTCCGGATGGTCTTCGGAGCTGACTGATACGACAGGGGAGTGATCTGACTGATATTAAGTAATAAATACAGGGGGTCAGTTTGCGCAAGTGGGCCGGCCATGGGGATGGAGTTGCAGCAGCAACCAGACGGGTACCAAACTGCTCGCGCAGTCACGCCAGGTTCGTGCTGGCTCGATGAGGTGGCGCCCCATCTTGCTGAAACTAGGATATGTTAGTCCTGCCATCTTGTCTCTTCCGAAGAGCTGTCAGGAGCATCTACATCACGTTGTTGTACTGTTCTGCGATGACAGTGACTGTCCTTCCAGCGCCATCCTCGAACCAAAAGGGCACGATTATGCCCTCACTGCTGACCGCACACCCGGCTGTGCACCTCTCAGCGTAACCAATCCTCTGGTGGATGATATATGGCCATGATCCGGACCAGATCCACCTGTTTGGGCGGTTGGGCTCGCTTTCAGAATATCTTTCTCAACATGAAGAAGAGGACATCATTGCGCTTGTAGCGAAAAGTTGGGCACTTCGAGCACGTGCTGTAACTGGTGTCAAAGGACATTGAGATGATGGTGGGTTGTTGCAAGTAAAATAGCATTGACAAGGCTATTTTTGTGTTTTTGTTTGGATGCCCGGACATTGCTAGTTCTATCGTTACATTTATTTATCGTTATCACGTTATTTTATCGTCATCGTTATCACGAATTTAAAATAGGTACACTTTTCTGGGACACCCTGTATAGATCGGCGTTTGCATACAGTTGCATTGCGTTTGCATACACTGGTAAGTTGTAGCTGATCTGTGAATGTCAAGCCAGGTGCTCTTACCATCAAGTGTTAATGGTTAGCTTTGCACTCTATTTTCTCAGCTTTTTTTGTTAAGTAGTCAATAGTCATGCTCCTACAGATTAACAGATTTTAGCTGTTAACTAAAACAGGGACCAAGTCCTAAAAATGTCAGATGCTTGGAGTTTCGGTGGTCAGATGCTTAGACCACGGTGGGTGCTTTAGTACCTACGTGATGGGGGAACAGACGATCATACATGTTAAGAAGGACCACTGTGGATTGTTTGCATCATGTTATGTTGGAAAATAGTTCCGTGGAAAATGCTGTGAACAATGTGTAACCACTGCTGGTGGATTGTTGTTGTAAAGTCGGGTGGTATAGGACTCACTGCTGGCGAGATGGCGTTCAGCGCGTAGACGCCGTGTAGACGGCGTTCAGGTGTGCTGTGTCTGACGGAGTCGGGGGAGGCGCCAGACGTCTCACTGGTACCGCCAGGTCTGTCAACACCCAACACCAGGCTGTCAACACTCCAACACCTGGCCTGTCAACACTCCAACACCAGGTCTGTCAACACTCCAACACCGGGTCTGTCAACACCCCACACCAGGTATGTGTCAACACTCCAACACCGGGTCTGTCAACACCCAACACCAGTCTGTCAACACTCCAACACCGGGCCTGTCAACACTCCAACACCAGTTCTATCAACACCCCAACACCAGGTCTGTCAACACCCAACACCAGGATAGACAGGATTTCGTCCGGGGGCGGCGCCTCAAAAGGGTCTACCATGGGCACGTTGCCAGGATTTGACTGGGGGTGCCTTGAGAGTGGCCCATTTCCGAGCGTTGAAAGGGTCAGTAGAACGGATGAAAATGTCTGCTCCCTCTGTTCTGGTGAGGGGCCCATTTGAAATGTGCATGGGCCCTTCTGTCCCGCCTGGGGCCTTTTCTGTCTGGTCAGGGGCCATCTACCCTGCACTGGCACAGGGACCCTTTGAACTTCTGAAGGGCCCTTTGGTCTGGCTAAGGGTCTTCTAGCCTGCCCAGGGGCCCTTTCGACCTGGTAAGGAACTGCGCTGGCTGCTTTATTGCCGTGCCGACATGCTCAGGGGCCCTCCGACCTTCCCAGGGGCCCCTCCTACCTTCTGAGGGACCCCTCTGACCTTCCCAGGGACCCTACGACCTGTCCAGGGGCCCTCTGTGTTGGCTATGGGCCCATTCGATGTGTTCAGGGTCCTTTCCGACCTCAGCAGGGGCCCCTTCGACCTACCCGGGAGCTCCTCCGACCTGCCCCACCTTTCCAGGGGCCCTCCGTGCTGGCTAGGGGCTCATTCGACGTGTTTAAGGGGCCCTCTGACCCGCTTAGGAGCCCTTTCGGCTTGTCCAGGGACCTGGACCATCTGACATGCACAGGGCTCTTGTGAACGTCCAAGGGCCCTTGGGTCTTTCTGAAAGGGCCCTGATGGCCCTAGCCGGGCCTCAGGGGGGGATGGCCGCCTCCACCGCCCCCTTGGATACATGCCTGTTTGTGTATTGTTCAATATTATGATCTGTTGTTCTCTTTTCCAGAACTTCTTCAGAGGCATCTGCCGTCATCCTGGATGAGATATCACAACAGGCTCTGCTGCAAGACATTCTTTATAATTTTTCAACTACCGTTCGTGTCCTGCTGAAATCCAGCGTCGAGTGAAAACCAATGCAGCAGTGTTGACCGTTCTGTTGGTACCTTGGCAGCAGCCACTTAGGCGGTATCGGACTCTCGGACAATGGGGGGGGGGGTCAACTGTCAACTAATTCCCCATTTTCGGGAGTGGGGGCAACGCTCCCGTCCCCAAACATTTGAGTCTAAATACCTGGTCCAAAATTACGAGGCATAGCCCACAACCACCTGGGGCTCGGATCCGGACCCCTCCTCGGTTCTTCCTGAATAACTTCCGAAACGTTGCAGACATCGAGATGAAACTTGGTATAGGGGAGGCTGGGGTATGGCGGCCATGGTAGGTAAGACGGCCACCCTCTCTGCAGGCTGAACCACTAGCGCTACGAGCGCAATTAATGAGTGCTAGAGTCCCCCGTTTCGACCGCACTGCCCAAGTGAAGTCGGTTTAGTTTGCTCTCCGTAGTTTATTCATAATTTCTGTTTTTGTTCGGTTCAACTCTTTGCTACTATATTTTGTAAGCTTTTGTGAACATATCCCTGCAGTCAAAAACTTGACTTCAACTTTGATACATACCACTAAGACAGCCAGTGCTTGATAAGCAATGACGGGGACAAGTTGATTCCAATATGGCGTCCGAGAAATGTGCTTTGAATGTCATGATGTCGAATGGTGGGGTAAGAAGCCCCACCCGAGGCCAAACGCATTTTGCTCCGGTGCGCCGTCTTTACCCCATCTCAGCATCATTAACTTTTGTTTAATGTTTCTAAATTAATTATATCAAGCACCTTGGTTTTTAGAGTGCGCAAACCATCGCCTCACATGGAGGGATGCATGTTTATATAACACGAACAACGCGTGAAAGGCGTGGCCGTCTTACCCCACGAGAGAAACCGTTCTTACCTCATGGGGTGGGGTAAGACGTTTTTGCAAATATATCGAAGAATTGCAAATATCATATTATTAACAACAACAACAAGGGACTAACTTCCATGCAAATTGAAAGACAAATGTTGGAGGTAGTAACATGCAAAACATCATAATTATTGTTCGTATTTACGAGGGCTGTTCAATAAGTAAGGTAAAATGTGTTATAACTCAATGACCTTAAGTAGTAGAGAAAAACAATAAACGCTACGAGAATCTATGAACAACTTGCTACAAAGTGCCTATTTGCGTTTTTCCTAATACAATTTGGTTTTCAACCACGGGCATCCTGGAGACATTGATGAAGCAGCGTTCCGTTATAGAATTTGCTGACCTGGCCGGCGAAAATTCACCAGCCAAAATGTACGCAAAACTCCGCGAAACTGATAATGAGGACACAATGGCTTTAACAAATGTTTGGCAGTGGATTCAGCGGTTCCAAAAAGTGAACAATAGCATAAGACAAGCCTCGATCTGGAAGACCAGTGACTGTCGCCACACCTGAAACGACCCAGAAAGAAGGTGGAGGACGGCGATGCTGGGGCGATTCCTCACCCGCCGTACAGCCCTGATCTGATGGCGTCAGTCTTTCACCTGTGTGGTCCACTGAAGATTTTTCTTCACGGTCAGTGCTTTGCGACTGATGAGGAATTCAAGATGACTGAAGATACGGTGCAGGATCACCGGCAAGGAATTATTCCGGGCGGGATTCGGCGTTGGGCGGAGCGATGGGAGAAGTGCGTTGATTGGTAAACGGTGACTGGGTGGAGAAGCATGTTGTGAGAGGGCCTCGGAAGCTGGATGAAGAAATATGGTCACAAACGAGAAAAGCCATTTTGTAGAGGGGATTTCAGAGATCAATTTGGTGTTTTACAAATGTCGCTCAATCAAAATTTGACTGAAATACAGATGATTACTTACCTTACTTATTGAACCGCCCTCGTAACATGGCCAGATTAGGCTTCAAAGTTAAGGTGGCCGTCATACCCCACTCTCCCCTACCTTCGCGTACATTGATTTTACGTTATCCATAAAATAAGGAAGATTGCCGTCCGAAATGAACTTTGAGACTATACGATTTTTAGACGACACTTCGCCTACATGACATTTTTGGACAAAAATACTATATGTTTGACACAATCGCCAAAATGTACTAGTTTTGAACGCAAATTGCAAGTCAATAATTAACAACACGTGAAATGACGAGTTTCTAACAAACTGGCTACTCAGATTGTTCAATTTTAATTTTGTGTTTCTGTTTTAATTGACAAATCAAAATCTTTGAAAAGCTTGTCATTTGTATTCCAATTTGCCACCCCCGCCCCCCTCCAAACTTCAGACATCGAGTCATATGCCCCTGATTGTGTGTATTGCTTATGTAATACATGAAATGGGTCCAAGCCGGTGCTCGGGGGTGGTGGATGTCAGCATGAGCAGACTATTGGTACAACAGCACACTTTGGGGTGACATACCTACATACACTGCCAACTAAACACAGTGGTGGATCCAGGATTTTCATTAGGGGATGCAGGCCCGGGGCGCATTTTTCGGCACCTGGCGGGGGCGGCATGGTTGTGAAAAAATGCAGTATTGTACTTGCAATACTGCAATTTTGCAGTATTGCAAATTGCAAGTTTGTAATACTGCAAAAAAGGCGCGTTCACTGGTCGGAAGGAAGCCAGCTTTGCACGGAAGCCTTGGGCCTAAGTGGCCAGGGCGCCTAAATGGCCTAAATTAGCGCTCCTGCGCCTTCGGCGCAGGGGCGCCAATTTCTATCGTGGGGCTGCCAGCCCCGTCGCCCCCTGGATCCGCCCCTGACTAAACAAACTGACAAAATTAATGTACGTGCCACTTCATTTTAGGGAAACCATAATCGTGATCCGAGTAATTCAGTGAATTGTTGACAATCCACTTTCCAGCCAATACTGTTAAAACAATTTGGAAAATAAATAAATTATAAAACTGACGTGTATGTACAGTTGGTCTCTTATGTATCTTTCCCTTTTAAGTATCTAGAACTCATCTAATTTCACTTCTGTAAACGTAAAGGACTGATACAAGGGAACATGTGGTACTTACCTAGGTAGGTACCACATGCTCCCTTAAATCAGTCCTTCATGTGCAAAGAATCGAAAGAAGAGGAGTTTTAGAAACTAAAAAGGGGAAAATAAATAATAGACCGACTGTACCTGTAAAGGCTCGTGTGAGGTGTGAAAAGATGAGAAACGAAGGAAGTTTGTGGTAGAAATGGGCACATGTTTGATGGTGAGCGTAATTATACATAGTTTGCATTACATAGAACGCCAGTTTCGGGTAGGAATTTCAAGTTACTTACACTAACAGTCACAAGTGTTGATGATGCCATGTACCAGTTAAATATGTTTTTGTCCATCTAAGCAACAAACATTTGTGATAAAGAGAATATTTTTTTCCTAATTTAATACATCTATTATCCCATTTTAATCGTCTGTTGTCTCCTAAGAAGTAATTAAAGTTATAATGTCCAAGATTTTACAACGGTAAATAGCAGGGTTAAAATGCGTAGTTAAACTGGCATAACTTTTTATTACAACGTAAATCTGAAGATTGTTATGAAACAAAAGTGCGCTTTAAAAAGCAACTGTATCGTTTCTGTAGTACAATTGTAGAGTTGTATAGTAGTAAACTCGCGAGTGTGGTAAGTTGTAGTTTTTTCTTTATGAAACACAATTTTACAACTATACTTCACAACCTTACACCTATACTACACATTTTGTATTATCAAACGTTTATGAGAAAGGCCACTGGTGGAATGCAAAAGTAAATTCACCATACAATCGTAGCATAAAATATTTCCCCCATAAACTCATGCATTGTGGCAGGATTGGAAGCTAACTATGCATAATTTTGTTGTGATGGTATGTTGGCTGATTCCGCATAACAGCGCATGTAGTGACTTCGGCGTCGAAATTCGCCCCCTAAATCAGATCGGATATACAAATTGTCATTACTGAATGCGCCACTCATTTCTACATTAAGCTATGACTTGTTAATTTCAGAATTGGTAAATCGGTTTCTCGATTAATAAACAACTATTTGTAGGCGCCGCTGGCCTACAAAGCGCCGGTGCGCGGGAAGTTCAACATCCCTCCTTTACTCCTGGTGTGGTGCGTGTGGTGTGCGTGAGCCTTTTCCGCTGCTCCGAGTCACAGGCAGATACGTCGACGAAACTCCACAGCACGAGGTTCCCTGACTTCACCTATTAGTGGGTTAACCCGCGCGGCGTAGGGGGGATAAATATTACCCCCCTCCCGGATTTCCGCAATAACTTGAAAACTATAACAGATAACGACGTCAAAGTTGCAGTACCTTATCCAGCATCAATTTGACGTCTTCCTAAAAAAATCATCGAAAATGATTTAGAACTTTGGGGGATAATGACGGTTTTGATGACGTCATGTCATGCCATTTTGGGTTGAATAACGAGTAATGTTTGATGCATCGTATAAAACGTAGCTTAAATGCAAATTGCAAACGCAAAAATTGAAAAGGAAGGAAATTTATTTCTCTACAAAATGACAATTTCGGATTTCCAAAATTTTGTTTTTTTGACCCCCCCAAAATAAAATAAATAATTTTTTTCGGAAATTTCCCACCAAAATTGATTTTCTCAAGGTATTAATAAAACCGGAATATTCATAAGAGAACCAAATGTAAGAAATAGCCAAACCAAATTTCAATGTAATATCTTAATTTTTCAGTGACTGATTGCTCTCTAAGCATAAGTAGGTAATGACGTCATTTTTCAAAATAACGTTTTTTATATTTTTGACCTGATACAGATATAAATGTCATTGTTGTATTTATGAGACAAAACTGACCTAGAAACATGCATTGTTTATTCATATTTGTCAGTTTCCGGTTTTGACCTTAGATGACCTGATGTTGACCTTTCATGGGGTCAAGTTGTAAAAATGGCTGTTGCTATCTATTTTTACGTGTAAAATAACCCCTTAAACATGTGTCACAAGACTTTCGTTTACCTTTTCATGACAGTGACCTTTTGTGACCTTTGCATGCAAGTTAACTTTTACTTAACCCGCGCGGCGTAGGGGGGGGGGAATATTACCCCCCCTCCCGTATTTCCGCAATAACTTGAACACTGTAACAGATAACGACGTCAAAGTTTCAGTACCTTATCCAGCATCAATTTGACGTCTTCGTAAACAAAAATTATCGAAAAAAAATCAGAACTTTGGGAGATAATGACGTTTTGATGACGCCATGTCATGCCATTTTGGGTCAAATAACGATAACTGTTTGATGCAGCGTAGAAAACATAGCTTTGATGCAAATTGCAAACGCAAGACAGTATGAGAAAGGAAATTTAATTATCTACAAAAATGGCAATTTTTGATTTCCAAAATTTGGGGTTTTTGAACCCCCAAAAATCCAAAAACTGATTTTTTTCATAAATTTCCACCCCAAATTTATATTTTTCAAGGTATTCAAAAAACCGGAATATATATAGGAGAACCAAGTGTTATAAATACCCAAACAAAATTTCAAGGTAATATCTTCATTTTTCAGTGACTGATTGCTCTCCAAGCATAAGTAGGTAATGACGTCATTTTTCAAAATAACGNGCTATCGTGTATGGTATGGCGAAAATGCAGACTAATGACATATCTTCCGATTCGTCATGCTCTGCTGGACAAGGTCTCAGAGAATGCAAACCCATTAGATGGTTTGGATGGTTCAGTGTTCACGGCTGCATCAAAGCCAAGCGCTCCCGGTGTCGGCACTTAGACGCACTCCCGAGGCGAAATGGGCGCGATTTCGGACAAAATGTCGATAAAAAAAAATCCTTGACAGATTTGTGAAAAAAATTGCATTGCTGGATTCTGCGTGAGCTCAGCTTTCTCATCCATGGCTTTCGAATGGCGTATCTCCCGTAGTTTAAACCCTCCGACCCCTTCTAACAAACCGTGGTACCGTTTGTTTACTACCGAACCGTGTCTACTGCCGATCACGTATCGAAGGCGAATAACTCATGATCTATCATCATTACGGCCATGTGCTGCACTTCGGGCGACGCACAATGTCTTCAGGAATCCTCTGAGGTCCATATCAAGCACCTAACTAGAAAACATCTATAAAAAATACGCATTTAGCAGCCGGCGTGACCCCCGCCCCCACCGCAGCGCGTGCATTAGCGGGCGGGCCGTCGTGTACGTTTGTATTTCGCAGTTTCGCCGCAAGGTGGCCACCATCCAGTCGCGGTGTCCCAAGGATCAAAGGATGCCGCGGGGAGTGACGTATCCAGGTAGTCTTTTATCCATGGTAGTCCCTCGGGTCGACTGAGGACCCCCTCAGACCGACTGTGTGCCCCTCAAGACGACTGTTAGCCCCAAGGCCAACTCTGGGCGTCCTCAGACAGGCCGAAGGCCATCCCACGCCGACCAAGTGCATCTTAGGACGACGGAGGGTCTCTTATGCCGACTGAGGGCCCCTCAGACTGTCTTCGATTCGGCAAGAGAGTCCCTTTGGCCGGCTGAGGTCCCCTCAGGTTGTCTACAAGTCGGCAGTCGGCCCCCATGCCGCGCGGCGTGGGGGGGTAAATATTACCCCTCCCGGATTTCCGCAATAACTTGAAAACTATAACAGATAACGACGTAAAAGTTGCAGTGCCTTATCCAGCATCAATTTGACGTCTTCCTAGAAAATTTCATCGAAAATAAATCAGAACTTTGGGAGATCATAACGTTTTGATGACGTCATGTCATGCCATTTTGGGTTGAATAACGATAAATGTTTGATGCATCATAGAAAACATATCTTGAAGGCATATTGCAAACTTGAAATGGAAATTTAATTCTCTACAGAATGGCAATCTCGGATTTCCAAAAATTTTGGGTTTTGACCCCCATTTTTTTTTTTAATTTTCCCAAAAATTGAAATTTTTCAAGGTATTCTAAAAAACGGAATATAAATAGGAGAACCAAGTGTAAGAAATACCCAAAACAAATTTCAAAGTAATATCTTCATTTTTCAGTGACTGATTGCTCTCCAAGCACAAGTAGCTAATGACGTCATTTTTCTTTTCTTTTTTTCGACCTGATACAGATACATAAATATCATCGTTGTATTAATGAGACAAAAGTGACCTAGAAACATGCATTGCTTATTCAATATTAATATAAGTCAGTTTCCAGTTTTGACCTTAGATGACCTGATCTTGACCTTTTATGGGGTCAAGTTGTAAAAATGGCTGTTGCTATCTATTTCTACGTGTAAAATAACCCCTTAAACATGTGTCACAAGACTTTCGTTGACCTCTTGGTGACAGCGACCTTTTGTGACCTTGACCTTTGCATGCAAATTAACTTTTACTTAATGCAGGAGATGTAATACACCTTTGAGAGCTTTAGGTGCATTGATAGTCTTAATCAAAGGATTATAATTGAAAGTATGAACCATTAACTCAATTAACTCAAATTTTCCATATGACCTGACCGTGACCTGACATTTGACCTAACTTGAAAAATTCGGGTATGCACTATGCATTCGGTTCATTTCATTGAGAGCTTTCGATCGCCGCCTTGCGCGTCTCGCTGCGGTTATTGGTTCGGAAAATACGAGAGGGTAAAATTTACCCCTCCTACGCCGCGCGTTCGGCTGGAGACCCCTACGGTTATTTTTTAATTGGACCCTCGGACCCCCCCCCCACACACACACACTAGTTCTTAATCAAAAGGGCCCAGGGGGTCTCGACTCGATCCCCGACCACCCAGGATCTCCAGCATTGCCCATTGCCTTGTCCTCTCGGGCTGATTCCTGTCGGCCTGAGGGAACACTCATTCGGTCTGAAGAGCCCTAAGTCCGCTTGAGAAGCACTCTGTCGGCCTGATGGGCCATCTTTCGGTCTGAGGGATCCTCAGTTGGCCTTGAGACTCTCGATAAACCTATGGGCTCTCTATCGGCCTGATGGGTCCTCTGGTGGCCTGAGGACCCTTTTGGTAGCCTGAAGGGCCCTCAGCCAGCTTGAAGGACTCTTTGTCGACTGGGGGGACCTCTGACGGCCAGAGGAGGCCATCTGGCCCCTTTTTAAGGGGCCCTCGGTTAGCTTGAAGGGCCCTCAGCCAGCTTGAGGGGTAATTGGTCTGCCTGAGCCTGAGGGACCATATATTGGCTTGAAGGGCCCTCTATCGGTCTGAGGGACTGTCGGCCTAAAGGGGTTGTCTGTTGGCCAGAGGACAACCTGAAGCCCCGAAGACCTCCAGAGGGCCCTCATTGACCTATAAAGGACTCACTTATTCCTCCAGAGGGCTCACTTTGACCTCCAGAGGGCCCGCTCTGACCTCCAGAGGGCCCGCTCTGACCTCCAGAGGGCCCACCCTAACCTCTGAGGGCCCGCTCTGACCTCCAGAGGGCCCACTCTGACCTCTAGAGGGCTCGTTCTGACTTCCAGAGGGCCCACTTTGACCTACATAGGGCCCTCTCTGACCTCCAGAGGGCCTACTCTGATCTACAGAGGGCCCACTATGACCTCCAGGGAGCCCACTCTGATCTCCAGAGAGCCAACTGCTGAACCTCTAGGGGCCGCTCTGATCTCGCAGGGGGCGCTCGCTCTGATCTCCAGAGGGCCGCGCTCTGACTCCAAAGAGGCCGCTCTGACTTGCCAGAGGGGCGCGTCTTGATCTCAAGAGGTCAGATTGGGCGCCTCTGGAAAGGTCAGAAGTGGGCGCTCTAGGAGGTCAGAGCGGGACCCTGAGGTCAAGAGAGGGCTGCGCGTATTTGGTTGTTTTTTTTTTTTTTTTCTAGGGGTAGAGCGGGGCTTCTGGAGGTCCTCACTCTGACCTCCAGAAGGCCCGCTCTGTCCTCCAAAGGGCCCTCTCTGACCTCTAGAGGACCCGCTCTAACCTCCAGAGGTGCAGAGGGCCCGCTCTAACTTCAAATTTTTCGCTCTGATGGTCTGACGGCCTGCTACCTCCGCTTAACGTTATTGCTAAATACGTCACTAGATTCGCCCCAATAGGACATTGGCTTCGTCTTTTTGCTGCCGGATTAGCTGGATTTCGCCCCTAAGTGAAATCCAGTAAGTCCGTGGGGTTTGCGCCCCTCTAGACCGCGGCGCCCCCCTCTGGGTATGGCGCCCCTGGCAGTGGACCCCCCCCACACTTTTGAGAAAGTAGCGACGCCTCTGGCCAATGTCACCACTCACATCTCGGGTAGGGGCGTAGAACCTGGACTCGGTTCAAGGAACAATGGCGTAAACGTGCTGCATGAGTAACGGTCACGAGGGCTGTGGCCCGTTTCGCTTGACTGTAGCCGACAGAGACCGCCTTCTTCCTCCTCGGCAGAACAAAGTTTGGCTGTACCGGCGAGTCTCACTTCCTCCGCTGCAGAACAAAGTGCAGCTGCACCGGCACGGCACGAGCGAAGGTTATATGTGAGTGACACCGAGAGTCTGTCCCGGCAATTCCAGGCATTGGCATTCTCGGGTACGCGCTGAGCATACGTCAAGGCCGGAATGCGGTTCAGTAGATACTCGAATCGCTACCGAATCGTCAAGGTTTGCATTACGTGTAGCCTTTGTCTTCCGTGGATAGTCGCCACGGTTGAAATGAATGAATGATTTTAAGTATCACAGAGCTGTGTTTCGCAGTAACGTCTCTGTTACTGCGCAACTCAAAAGTTGCCGTACTTTAACGATATTGTATTCGTGTTCCTGATTCAATATGTTGTGCCTTAGCATTCGTACCAAAGTCAGATTAGATATCGATTCGTGTGAAAGGTGTCTCAAATGGGCTATTGCTGGATATATCATCGAAGCGAATGGCACGTTCAGATCAGAAACATCGGCGAATCCGCGTCAGAGATGAGCACTTGGTAAACTTGGGAGCCCTAGCAGGGAAAGTGTGAGGAAGGATACAATACATAAACTAAACAGTATACACTCAAAGTAACCATGAGATAAACATGTGTAATATGTATTGTCAATATGATGCAAACAATGCAATCAGAGATACGCATGAACTGGATAAATAAATAAAAGGAAATATAAACAAACTAGCACGATAAGTTCATGTTCGAATGTCTCATGAAACGGGCCTCGCATGTAATGACTCCAACATAGCGCTATCAAATTAGACAAGACACACGAGGGCCATAGGGTACATTGCCATATCGTGTTATTAGTTCTATCATTCCAATGTGTTGTATAAGTCGTTTAATAAACGTTGTGTGATAATCGTGAGCGCCCGATACGCGGTTCATATACCCATATTCCGAAGACGAACATCAAAAGAAGAAGCATCAAAGAACGAGCACTGCTCAGAACGCATCTAGGATGGTTCGTCGGTTATCAGTTGATCACATATCTGCACGCCTTATCAGATAAGTCGTGGCGTGTTGTTCGTCGACTAGGCATGCCCGCAATACGGGCCGAGTGGCTTACATTGTAACTGCTCAGTGCTCACTCCCGCCGCCATCACACACCAACAAATTACCTAATTAATATCATATAAACACCCGGCAAAGGAATGCATTTTCTAGCAGAGATACAAGCTACGGTGGACTCATCACTGCACGCTGCACACTTTCATTCCACAGCGACGCAGTGTAGCACAGTCCAGTGAGTCGTTATAGCATGGCGTGCCGCACACCGCGCAGCCTGCCAAGGACACTTCGGCCCCTCTGTCACCTCATTCGAGTCCTCATTCGATCCCTTCATCACCTCATTCGAGTCTCCACGAAACGCCATCGGGCGTCGCGGTGGACACTGATGACTGAAGTGTTCACCGTGCAGTGTTCACCGTGCACTCACTGTGCAGTGTTAACCGCGATGAAACACGACACTAGTGAGCGGCCGGCAGTCACGGACGAGATGGTTACTGGCCCTGACGTGATCACATGCAGCAAAGGAACGGACCGCACACCGAAACTCCGTCGCTCAGGCGCGGAGCCGATCAAGCTCCGCGTCCACATGTCCACAGTGACGGAGATTCACCATCTGCAGCCCGACCACACCTCAGCACAGTTCCACACCAGCAGTGACTTAGCTCCAAATCATCAGCATAAATAACTATCAATCACGCTACAGGGAAATGGCGGCCTCTGGTTCAGCGCGCATCGACGCGTCGATCTGCGATCTAGATCCGCGATGCGATCCGCGTCGATCTGCGGACAGCAGCGCCGGACTTGCCTGACGAGCGGGACCGGCCAGGCTGAAGGCGCCGCCAGCGGACTGGCTGGACTCCAGCAGCGGACTGGCTGGACTCCGGGCGACGGCCATTACCGGAGTCTGCCGAGCAGCAGCGCCAGCGCCGAGCTCAGCAGCAGCACGAGACAGTCGGCGAGCGGCGGCTGCGCGGCGCCCGCCGTCGGCGTCCGCTTGCACGGCAGAGGCTTCTCGAACGCCAGCAGCAAGCTGTCGACGACGTTGGAGGGCGTGCTGTCCTCGCAGAGCCGCAGTCCGGCGGCGACGCAGTCGTGCGCCACGAACAGGCGCTGGCAGTTGGCCGGTGTGAAGCCGTACGTCAGGCTGCCGAACTGGTCCGACACGTTCTCGGTCAGGTTGTGCGCCCGCAGACAGCCGCGCACGCTGTCCTGGGTGGCTTCGGCCGACACGCACTCCTGGCCCTTCTCTCCGAGGAAGATGGCGATCCGCTCTCCGTCCTGGTAGCAGAGGAAGTCGACGGCGGCGCGCAGACCCTCCATCATGATGCCCGGGTAGTCCTTGGCGCGCTCTGTCTCGTTCAGGCAGGTGGTCAGCTTGGCCAGCTGCTTCTCGGCGCAGTCGAGGATGATGGGCGGAATGCTGCGGCAGCGGCCCGAGAACAGCACGCCCAGTTCGCCGTTCTGCATGTGCTGCGATATGTCTTCCTGGATCGCCGTCATGTTCAGATTGTTCTGTATGCACGTCTGGGCGCTCTTGCCCACGTCTTCCATCAATGCCTCCGGGTCAGGCACCCCTTGTGCACGGCACTGGGCGAAAAAGCTATCGCGGACGCGGTTCAGACCGCCCTCAACCTCGTCCGGCACTTGGGGAGCGGCGCGACCGGAGAAGGGATCTGCTCCGCCGATATCCGTGGCTGCTTCCCCCACAAGCAGCGCGGTCATCACCACCAACGGGAGCCACTGCATCATGGTGTCTTCTTCAGAGTCAGATGGCAACCTGTTCAGAAATGAAGTGGTTAGGCACTGCTATATTAATATCCTTGTGAATGGACTTTGTTTAGGTTGGCAGGTCAAATCATGTTTAATTAATCGATGTGTGATTTATAAATATCAAAATTCAAATACAATATTTGCATTTGACTTCTGAGTTCACGACCCTAACAGGGAATTGACCACATTGTTTTCCTAAATATATGTGACAGGTATTAATGCGGCAGTAATAATGCTAGTAGTACGCATTAGACAAATATGCCTAAATATATATGACAAGTATTAATGCTGCTTAAGTATTAAATGGACACTGCCACTTTAACCAGCTCCACACTTTTAACTATTAACTTCCATCTCCACACTATTAACTTTATCTATGCATTTCATCTCTTCTTGTACTTGGACCATCACTGTCATAATCTTATCAATTAGGCTTGAAATTTGAATACTGGGAAGCCTCTATATAAACTAAATGGCACATATGAAGAAGCTTCTAGGGGAATAGATAAAGGCTAAATGCAATATTATTTGACTTAAATAATGTAAATATTACTATTATTATTTGTAAATGTAAATATGAAATATTTAATAAACATTGTGAATGCATGGAATGGATACAAAATAGAGATAAAAAAGACACCGTGCCGCACAGAAGATTTGGAAGGAAGCTTAGTGCATATGGAATTCAAGGTCAAGTTCTTAATTGGGTTTGTGACTTCTTGCAGCCGCTGTCAACCAGGTTGCCATCGGAACAGCGCTCTCAAGCATGGCAAAAGTCAGCAGCTGGGGTTTCCACAGGCGTTCGTGTTTGCCCACATTAACTTCTCATCTATGTGAACGAACTTCCGTCATTGGTAAACAGCAACATGAAAATGTTTGCAGATGACTCAAAATTGTAGTTTGTACCGTACGATTTTTCAAGATTCAAGACAATAGTGATACCCTGGCTCTACAAGATGATCTTGACACACTGGGCAACTGGTCTACGGAGTGGTTCCTCTAATTTAATGTTGACAAGTGCAAGAACAAATACCACATGAGACAAGCAAACAACGAGATAGTACTGGAGGAAACCACACTTGAACGTGGCCTTGGGGTGAATGTTACAAATACACTTAAGGCAACCAAGCACTGCCACTTGGCGGCGAACAGGCAATTTCCTTCACTGAGACTTTAAGAATGAGCCTTCAGCGCTCACCAGGTCCAACTTCAAGGTATTATATACAACTTATGTGCGCCACACCTAGATTACGTGCTGTTCAGCCCGTCGGACCACTTTAGTGGTTTACAAAATGTTTTAGAGCCCTGGACAAAGTACAACGCCGAGCGACTAAACTTGTGCGTGAGATTAGGCACCTACCGTATCCAGAACGTCTGGAAGTACTTGGGATCCCGAGTATGGAAGATCGAGCTAAGAAAGGAGACCTGATCGAGACATATAAAATTTGGACTGGGAAAGTTCCTGTCGATCCCAACCAGTTTTTCGAGAAGAACCAAGATGACAGAACCCGAGGGCACCATCTCAGGCTCAAGAAGAGAAGATCCACCAAACAACTACGAGCCAAGTTCTTTGCCAACAGAGTGGTGACACCCTGAGATGATCTGCCAGAAGAGGTCGTGTCAGCAACATCCACCAACAGCTTCAAAAATTGGTTTGACCAACATCAGGGCAAATGATACAACCTTCACTGAACAAGACTGTCCTATGATAATCAAGATGTGGGCACTGAATAGACCTTGTCTAAACCCAGCCCACAAGCCAAAACCTAAACCTAACCTAATACCTAGGATATCTCATGAGCCCTCAACCAAATATCCACACTTAGTATCTTGTATTGACACTCAGATATAGAGCCCTACCAGTAAGAGAACCAGGGTAAATACACTTGATTATTTGAAGATAAGTCAGTTACAGTCAGCTGATTAATCTTGACTATTTATTCCCTTAAAATCTGCAAACTTCACAGTTTTACACACAGGTAACAAAGATGTTCTTGGGAAATGTAAATTTATGTGTGTACATCTGAAATATATAACACATAATCAGGTGTGAAAAGGAACCAACTTGATAACAAACTTATAACAAACCTATTAGTGAAGCAGGCAGGCATCCCCCAATGCATCCCACTTTGTGCATCAAGGTCAAGGAGCAAGACTTCTAAAACAATTTCATCTGTGGCAGTGATGCAAATTGAAAAGTAATTGGCAGAGGAACAGAGGCCATATTTGTCTTCACATTTAAAGAAGTGTGAATAATAACTGACTGCATAATGCATGTCACACAAAAAGTTGGTAAAATGGGTATAGAACATAAAAACATAATTTACATTTTTGTTCATGTTGCTGTTTAATAAAGCTCCTTTTCATGCAAGATATGAGGCCCATTTTAGGCTAATAAAAATGTAATCCAGGGCAGTAAATGTAACAGCCTGGGATGATAACATTAGCCCTATGGGGCTGACCTCCCAAACTCCTGGCTGGTCCCCCTGGCCCCCACTCAAAATTTGAGGTGACCCACTGTGATCTAATCTAAAGGTGTGTATCTAAGATAAATTATCAAGGTGGTTAATTTTCACCCCTGGTTATGTGTTATATATTTCAGATGTACACACATTTAAAAAAGAAAGAAAATACAAATATTTTGTATGGATGGATTTCTGAGGCCAGGGCACGCACTAAGCAGAGCTTGTTGCACAGGCCCTGACCCCACCACCCGATCACACAATTCCTGTTGGTCAGCAGAATTGAGATGAAAGTTTTACATGTCTGACATACCTGGACACGGTCCGCCCCGCTCACTGACGTCACCTGACCTTCAGTGCGACCACTGGCCGCAGGCCATCCCAGTCAGGAGCAAATAGCAAGCGCTGAAGCCACTCTAACCCGGACTGCCACTACCGGGATAGGTCAGGAGTCCAACGCTCTCCCACTGAGCTACAGGGGCGGACTAATACAAGAAACTAATAAAGAACAAGTATGGTGCCTCAGGACAAGGCCCTAATAATGGTACTTTGAAGTGTTCTAGTGTCCTGCTTTAAAACGGGTATAAATTAATCCCATCACTGAAATGACTAACTTTATCACCGGAAATGACTTAAAATCACTGAAATGTCACAACATATCAAGGATTTTGGACGATAGACTTCCTTTGAAGTTAGAAATATGTAAACTGGCTCTAAGGGTAAGGTTTGGTTAGGCATCATTAAGTGAGATTAGGTTATGATAAAAGCTTGGTAAATGGTGATGCCTTGACATGGAAGACAATGAGAAAATGGTCAATTTTGGTGATGGATTAAGCATTTTAGTGATTGATTGATACTCTGCCTTTTAATGATACTGCCCTAATATTACAGACCACTGGGCCCTTAGATAGCAAACAAGGCCCTATAATCAAAGGATAAAACTCACCAACACACCAATCATGCAATCGTTCCAGAACGCACTGGACAGCTTCGTTCACGGTCGCTTTGTATCAGGTACCTCCTTCACCTTGGCTTTGGACTTCGGGTTAGTCCAAGGTTCTATAACACAAGGCCTTCTGTGGAGATCAGAACAAAGTGGAGAGAGTATCGAGAAGGGCAACCAAGATGGTGAAAGCCCTCAAGCATCTTCCATATCAAGAAAGGTTGAAGCAGCCGAGAATGCCTAGCATGTGCTACAGACGCGAGAGAGGAGATATGATAATGGTACACCAGCTCCTGACAAACAAGATAGGGATTGATCCCACAAGTTTTTCGATTTGGCTCCAGAAGAATGTCATCACAAGGGGGACACAGTAGGAAGCTGTTGAAACCAGCAGTCCAACAAGGTGATTCGGACAACGTTTCTTCTCTCATCGTATCATCAATCTGGAATAGCCTACCGGCATGAAGGTGGTCAGCGCTGAGTTCAACAAAACAGCTTCCAAGAAACAGACTGACAAATACCTGGAAAGAGCGAAGTTCAAGACAGATGAATCACAATAATGCACCGAGCGGGAAGTCACAGGCATAACCATGCCTACTTTCCTGAAATCCCTGGTATATAAAGGTATAAAGGCCGTAATCTGTAACAGATAAGTCGATTAGTTGGATATAACAGATAAGTATTAGTAGTCGATTAGCACTTTCATTAGCATCGGATATAACAGATTAGATTAGCTATAAATTGTAACATATTAGTCATAGCTCACCTCGGGAGAGAGCACGGTCTCATAGAATAGGAGAGAGTGCGCTGTTGGTGCGCTCCAACAGGGGGGTGTCATCCCGGAATTCCCTATTGTTAAGCTGCCGAGCGGCTTAGCATTAGCGAT
>VOPJ01011634.1:0-11194 GCA_014673585.1 Semibalanus balanoides
TGCGCCACAACTTGGCTATCTCAACTCAAAACCCTATGTTAAAGGTGAACTATTCCCTTTAACTGTTGCCTTAACCCGCGAGTTACTGAGGGGCGCTATTCATAGTCCCCCTCCAGTTATTTTGCAATATCTCCTAAACAAATAGCGATATCGTCACCAATTTTCCATTACCTTATTGCACGTAAATTTGATACATGCTGCCTGAAAATACAAGGCTATAATAGGTCAAACAGGAATGACGTCAGAGTTACAAATAGAGATATCTTCACCAATCTTTCATTACCTTATTGCACGTAAATTTGATACATGCTGCCTGAAAATACAAGGCTATAATAGAACAAACAGGAATGACGTCAGAGTTACGTCATGTTCTGCGTTTGTTTGGGTAAAATAATGTTTTGCGGGAAACACTGTCAAACGTACAATTTATGAGATGACTTCAATTGTTATATACCAAAAGACAGATAATGAGCTCGGCTATTAAACTGCAATCTCAGATTTTCAAAATGTTATAAAACTCAAAATATTGTGAGATTTTTGTTTTACAATAAAAAGTATGAAGTTTCAAAACACAGAATACATATGTTCTAGAAGAGAGCAATGCATATTTATAGCAAGTTTGAAGTTGATGTCTTCAAAAATGACTTGCTTACAACCTTTCAAAGACAAAATTCGACCACCTCTACAGCATAACCATTAACCATGCATACCATTGGCATTTCCGTTTTTTGCCTTTTACTTATTTTTGTACGAAAAAAAAACATGCTCTGTCATTTTTCGCGTTCTAGTCGAAAAACAAACCCATATACATGTGTTGCAACTCCTAATGACCTTAAACTGCAGTTTGACCTCGTGACCTCGTGACTATAACCTTCACCTGACCCAGGGTCAAAAACAGCTTAGCATGGTAATTAAAAGTTTTAGATACACGAATCATACCGATTTATCAACTGAGTATGCGTTAAATATCACATTTTTGCGCGACGTTTCCATCCACCGGACTTCGATGACACGGTCAAACACTTTGTCTTTGACGTGACCTGTGGCGTCATCGGTGACCCTGAGGTTAACAATATTATGTTTCCTTCGAAAAATGTTACAGTGCTATCTAATATGCCGTTTGAATTTGTAAGATCTGTCCAGTAGTTTCGGAGATCAGAAGGGGGCCATAAATAGCTCTCTCCCCCAAATATAAATAGCTCCTCCCCAGTAACTCGCGTTACAGCATATACCCCAGTAACGCGCGGGTTAATGCCTCGTGAATCCGCTGGAGGTTCTGCTGCCTCTATGCCTCGTGATTCTGCTAGAGTTCCTGCTGCCTCAATGCTTCGTGACTCTTCTGGAGGTTCTGCTGCCTCAATACTTCGTGACTCTGTTGGAGGTCCTGCTGCCTCAATGCCTCGTGACTCTTCTGGAGGTCCTGCTGCCTCAATTCCTCGTGATTCTGTTGGAGGTCCTGCTGCCTCAATGCCTCGTGACTCTTCTGGAGGTCCTGCTGCCTCAATTCCTGTGAGCTCTGTTGGAGGTGCCTGCTGCTCAATACCTCGTGACTCTTTCTGGAGGTGCGCTGCTGGCCTCGAATGCCTCGTGACTCTCTGGAGGTCCTGCGTGCTCAAGTCCTCAGTACTCTTCTGGAGGTACTGCTGCCACAACTTGCTTGTGACTGTGGAGGTTGTTTCAATTTCCTCGTGACCGTCTGTTGAGGTCCTGCTGCGCTCCCCCAAATTACCTTGCTACTCGGTGCGCCAGGTCTCTGCTGCTCTGGATTCTCCGAACTCGTGTTGGTGAGTCCTGCTGCCTCAATCTCCTCGTGACTCTGTTGGAGTACCTGCTGCCTCAATATCCTCGTACTATTGCCGGACGGTCCTGCTTCCTCATTGTCCTTTACGCGAAGAGCTTGGGCTTGCAATAGATACCAATTAGCTCAGTTGCCGGTTAACGTGAGACCGAACCCGAGTCGAAAAGCTGACCGACTCTTAACTCCCTATTAGTTTGACAGGCTCCCCGGCTACCCCTATTAGTGGCAGGGGGGCGGGCATTATTCAGCCGCGCCCGGAGATCTCGAAGAAATCTAACCTGTCGCGAATTAAGGTTCAAAAAATCATAGATCGTCCGCTCTTAGTATCACCTTAACATGATATCTACAAATCGATGTGAATAAAACGAATACTGTAGTTATAAAATCTCAAATCCGTCGAGGGGCAATGCGGATTTGGTTCCACAAAAAGACAAGTAAGACACTAAAGAAAAAGGTAATTTTGCACCAAATACAAGTCTGTGGCCATGAATTGTAGTCAAACGCTTCGGATTATATTGCTTAATGCACCATTAGATCGATAGATATTGAGTACGAAATTTCGGAATATTGTGCACTTGTGCGAGAGCAAGCCTCCGGTCATAATATACATTACTGAGTCAGCATAATCACTAGGTTCGTGTGCAGCGTTTCACTTCCAAATATTTGCTGGTGGGGAACGCGAAAGTAAAAGTCGTATTCAATAACGTGTATTCTGATTGGCTTTTTCTGATACATAATCGCCAATAAAGTTCGTATTTACATCACTATCAAAGAGTAGTTATTGGCGCTATAATCCTTGGAATGTAACCATAGCGGTGCCCAGTGTTAATGCGAAAAAAGGGGGCAACTTATATCACAAATATGATCAGCAGTTCACCTGTTTTCAAATACCCGCGATGCATATTAAACTCTATTTACGTGTCATAAGATAGTACCTCCATTTTGAAATTGCTGGCAAAATTCATCCATAGGCGTATGCAGGAATTCCAATCTAATGGAATGGAGTTGCAAAATCCTATTCCTGTGATAAAATATACGAATCCGCTCCATATAATACTAACTGAGATCCAACAACATCTACTCTTTACTTGCGACTCTTCTCAGACTTTCACATAGTTACCCGGCTATATACCCTACCTGGGCATCGCACTTTCTCTTTAGATGTTTCAAAAAAAGGACCCCCTGGGCTTTTTTCATAGTCCGTGAAAAACCCTGCACCCTGCTACGTGGTTATTTTCACTTTCTGATAAGCCCCATTGTGCATAATCGAGTGTCATTACCTTGCGAATAATACTGACGCCCCCTTTTTGTCGATTTCTCCTGGGAGCGTTCGCGCCTCATGCCTAATAACAATTAATTTAACCTCAAACTCTTGCGTTGTCACATCATATTAGTCAGTAATCGATTCGATCAACATATCCCTGGCTTATCATTGCACTAAACAAGTGAATCGCATGGTGTTATTATCATTTATGCACTATGCAAGTGCCCCTGGTGGCTAGCTCGGAGCACTAATGGAACCAGCGCCTTAAACTCAAAGACGTAATAAATTATCCAAACACTTCTTGAACGAAGAACAAATACTATCCCAAAGCACTTCATAGCTAATTTAATCCACGCAATTCAGCTCACGTTGCTTGAATAATAGACTGTCAGCTGAGGCGGTTTTCAACTTTGGATTATACATCCCCCCCCTTTCAGGATGACACATAACCGCCTCTGCGTTAAAAAATAACCCTAGAAGTATCACGACTCGTAAACAATCAATAACTTAAAACGTTATATTGGAATCACCGTGCAAAGAGCATATAACAACTACAATAGTTGCATCCACGTTGTGAGTCAGATTAGCGAGGAAAAGCAATCAACGTGGAACCGCATTATCCGTAGGTTTCATCGCCCAATTGTCAGAACTCTGAATATAAGAGAGTCCTCAACGCAACAGCAGGACTGAGAATTTGGCTCCAGTGCACTAGGCGGCCCTGAATTCCGCTCATCTTCAAAGTCGAGAAACTCAAAAAATTTTGGTCTTCCAAGATGTAAAATAATATTAGTCTAGAATAAAAGGTCCCAAACTTGTCATAAGCCTAACTCGTAGTCGTTTCGGAACTCTAATCTCATAAGCCATATGACAAAACATTGAAGCGGTGTGCTAAAGTATAGGCCCCTCCCTGTCCACTAGATAGGGTAATGCGTACCCACTTCGGGCAGCAAATAACAAATAAGGTCTTCGAGATTGAAATACCGTGATTTAAGTACATAGTAATATGTGTTTCTCTAAGGATTGCAATGTGAACAAGCACGCTCGGGCTCTAGTGGCAGCCCTGTATCAAGTTGTCAAATATACGCCAGTTGTATAAAAATATAAAGTTAGAAAACGATGATGATATTTTTTGTCTGGAAAAGTAACTTTATTTTATAAAAATTAAGTCTTTTAAATTGGGACAGTGACGTAGTTGTTGAGCTATAAGATAAAACTTTTACCTTGTAAAAATATGTTTCATAATCTTTTCAGACCATTCTGGCGACTTCAATACAAACAAGTATTTTGCTATCGTACTCGCAGGGAGTAGCCAAAGTTAATCAGCCAAAGTTACCAAAGTTATCCAGCCAAAGTTCGAGAAATACAAGTCGTTTTCTCCCAATGTCAACAATCTTGAAGTCGCTGTCAGCCAATCGGTGGCGGGATTTGCAGAGACCCCTTTTGAAAACTCGAAATTGAATTGCTTAAAAACGAATAAGTAATTTATCTTAGTAATTTAGACATTTTAATAACACCAAATAAAATGACTAATCTCAGATCAAAATCAATACGAAGGTGAAACATTCCATTTAATTAAGTACCTACAAACATTTTCTCAAACATGCGAATAACTTTATGGTGTCCAAATTTGATGATCTGTTGTTTCTCGCTAAATCAAAATACGTGTGGTTCATCATTTTTATCCCACGAATCCTCTGCAGACCCGGAAAAACTCCCGCATGCGCTCTGGCACCTCAATCATCAGTTTGTCGAGTGTGTGTGTGTGTGCGTTAATTATCCACCATGTCGTTCAGAAGTTTTGTACCCGGGCTTGTTTGAGGTAGCGGGCGTCATCCTGCTGGGGTCATCAATGCTAACTGCCCGCAGATTTTCGATCGGTGACAGATCAGGGCCTTGTCTGCAAAATACTGAAATTGGTTGTGACACAATTCGTTTACCTTCTTGGCATGGCTAGATAGTCCAGAGCGCCGTCTGTTTACAAAAATGCTCTAGACATATCCGACAGGAGTTAAGCATCGGTTGGCAGGCAATTCCTCTTCTTGGCAGCATCGCTGATGTTCTGTCCATTTGCAGCACTTGCGTGGCATAGTATTTGACAGTGTCTGTCTGGCCGTGGGACATGATATGCACATCAGAGAGGCCTAGCTGTGGCTCGTCATGCCCCAGACGAGGATTTTTAGGAGGCCACTCACCGCTGTTTGGGGCCCGAACCCGGTCGTTTTATAGCCTTCGTACGGATACGATTCACTGGCGGCCTGCTTCTGTGCCATTGCACCTATCACCATTTACAACCACGTGGTTATGCATCGATGTTTTATACTCATTCACTACTGAAGAGATGTATTACGGGCTGATTTGTTACCTCCGAAGACATGACATCCGCCGTGCCTGATATCGGCCAAGCTAGGGTGGGCCGCTGGGCTATATGATCAACCAACATGTGCTGATTCCCCGCCACCTAGTTTCGATATAATATCGCTTGTTCGACTGTCGTGGGAGACGGTTGAAGCATGGGGGCCATGCACCAACCGCTTCAATCAATTTTTGGACATGCACCCTGAAAACCGCCTGACCTTTTACTTTTTATCAGCTTTCAATTGCTCGTAACGCGTCACGACTAGTAGAGCAATAGACCAGAAGCAGCATTTGAAGTGCTCTTCCACTGCGTTGTCGTCTTTTCAGGTATCTCTCCGGCAACCGACTCAAGACACTGCACCGCTCCTGGTTCCGGGACATGGTGCACCTGACTGTGCTGTGAGTGTTCACCAGAGAACAGGCGCCGAGGGCATTGTTCCAACAGAGAACTAAGGACCGCTGGCATGTGTATCACTCACACATAATAGAACGAGGGCCACGGCCTTTGTTTCCCAAGAGAACAAGGGCCATCCGGCAGTGTTCACGCGGCATGAACAGGGTCGCGGCCCTGTGTTTCACAGAGAACCAGGGCCACGGCCAAGTGTTTCACCAGAAGAAAGGGCCGTGGCGAGTGTTCCCAGAGACAGAGGCTCGCGGCCCCTGTATTCACAGAGAAACATATCCGAGAGCCAGTTGTTCACCAGAAGACCACGGGGCGTGGACCATGTGTTTCACCAGAGAACCAGGACCGCGCGCACTGTGTTCACCAGTAGAAACAGGGCCCGCTGCTGTGTTCACACAGAGAAACCAGGGGCACGGCCCGGTGTGTCACCAGAGAACAGGGTCCGCGCTGAATTCACCAGACGCACCATGAAACCGAGGGCGCCAGTGTTCCCACGAGAGGAAGAGGACAGGGAGGGCGTGGCAGCTGTCTACTCCAGCAGAACAGGGTCGTGGCCAGTGTTCATCCTAATCAGCTGAGACAGGGCCGCCGGCCAGTTGTGTTCACGCGCTAGAAGAACAGGGCCAACGGACCATGTATTCAGCTATTAGATCACAGGAGAACAGGGGCCCGCGGCCTGTTTCACCAGAGAACATATCCGAGCAGTGTTCACCAGCAGAACACGGGTCGCGCGGCCTCAGTGTCACCACAGAGGAACATGGGCCTGGCGGCCAGTGTTCACCATCAGAGAACCGGGAACGCGCACTAGAGAGCACAATGTATTTGCTGTCACTATATGGTACGACTACAATGCAACATATTTGTTTGACGTTTTGTAACAGGCTGACCACCATCCAGTAAAGCCGATAAAGCCAGCTCCCAGGACAGCACTATCGCCTTCATTGCACACAGTCCCGCACTGTCGAGTCACATCTCTGATAGCGAGCTGGCAGAACAGGCTGCACTATATCTGGGAGGCTTTCATAGCAATTGTGGAGCAAGTCTGAAATGAAGTGCAAGTGAAATGCATATATTTGATGAATGCCCAAAAGAGCTTCAATCAAGTATGTAAAATGTCAAACTCGTGAATTATTATTTTTTGACGAACGTTTGGGTTGGATGTGTTTCAGAAAAATTGACTTCAATGAATTCAAACTCTTCCCAGAGGATGGTTTCTACGATTTGAAGGCGCTATTTCATCTGTGAGTACTAAAAAGGCTTTGACAGGTTATTTTCCGCATCGTTCGTGGATGTGTCTCGTAGCAGAACTGGCATGTTTCTTAAGGTTTATTGCTTATGGAAATATGCTCACATGTTTAATATTTCAAGCCATTGATAGATGCGCACTTTCCAGCCAGTTTCATTTCCGAAGGTCAGTTTTCGCTACAAAGAGACAGACAGATGAAATGACATGTATAGCAGTAACTCTTATTTGATTTGAAATATGTATGTCCTAACTCCTAGAGCTTTTTGCTGCGTAACACTCTTATCATCTATGGGAGCATGGATTTATGGCTTTAGCCATTTTTTGCTAACGCATGATGTTCGACTCATTAATTATAAGTTGTATTTGTCGCGTATGCACTAGAAACTCGCGCGTACAAACCATCATGAAACATCTCATTTTACTCAGCATGTTATCTGAAAAAACTCTGTTTCTGTGCTTCGGTCTCTGATCGCATTAATTCCGTATGCTGAAGAGAGAGCGATTCCTGCTTCCCCTATTTCAGTGGACCTGTTTGAAGGCGGGCCTGACTGGATCGAATGCGGGTGACTACACGAGAGAGATAGAGAAACTAGCACGCCCTCTGTGTAGTCTCCGCAATAAATATCTGGATAGCAGAAAGTGTAGGCGTGGCGCTGGGAAAAGGCATTGGGGTAGTCGCGGTAGCATATTTTCCTGTGAGGATTTCTAAATGTCTACGCGTGTGTAAGTCGATACGTAGACTATTGGGGCAACACTTCCTCAGTAATTTGATCAGGGTGCCTCACGCTGCTTAATAGAGTGTAATGGCAGAGTGAGAGCATGCATGTGCCCTGCTCGCCATATGGACGCCCTTCAGTCGGGTGGTATATGTATGTGCTCGGCGATACGTCTCCGTCTGTTGGCTAAGGTCATTTTGATGCACTCTTCGGCCACGCCAGGTATCAAGACGGCACTGAGATATCTTAAAGCAATAAGACAGATGGCACCCAAGGTTATTATAAAATATATTCTGTCTTGAGATGCATTCAGGCAAGCTGAACACTTTGGGAATTAGCGGTGTAGTTGGACTGTATCTGGAGCTCTTAAGGTCAATAATGCTGGTGGCTGGGTCCGGGCGTGTTTCGCACGCTGCGCGGTCGGTGTCTAGTGTTCACGACAGACAGCGCTTAGGGAGAGAACAGCGCGCGGCGAGAGCTGCCTCTGCCACTGGACTGCCTTATCCTGACTCTTGTATTTCTCTTCTGGGAGTTAGAGACATTAGTCGCCCGAGTGGATTCACAAGTCAAGGCGCGGGCGCACGAGGTCGACGCACGCAGACAGGTCCTGATTTTATTTTAGGGCGTACCATTGGTGATGAGACAAGAGCTGTGTCTTGACTTAGCAAGTGCTACTGGAGTTTAAATGATTAACGGTGCTCTCGGTTCTATCCCAGGGTCTATCTATCCTCAACTGTCAAGGGTGTCACAAGGCGCTTGAAGTAACAAATATGAGCACTGAGGGTATACCTAGAACAAATGTTTGACATTATCAAAACTACCCAGACTGATACATACCAACGATAGTCTTTTGGTCTGTTTATGCAGACAAAGGCAAGGTTGTTTTCGGGGAAAACGCAACGCCAGTGTTTCATCTCACTTTTTCCGAAACATTTTTAAGTCAAATATATATAATCATTTTAAATCAATAACACTATGCATGATGCAATAGTTGCCAGATACATCATGTGGATCAAATACGCGCATTGGCGCCATATGTGAGGTTTGTAATATTTCTTCTCTGAAAAAATATCTCGGATGTATCGCGCTGACTTGCAGAGGAAATATGTTTCTTGAAGTATTTACCGGTTCTCTGTGAAATTCCTACAAAATACTTTGTCCCGAATAGGTTGACACCATTCTCATCTACCGCTCTCATAATATGGTGTGTCGGACGCTAAGATGGCCGCATGTCGGAGAGGATTGGGGGTGCCGGATGAAGATGCACACCCATATTCATAGAGTGTGGCAGGTGAATAGCCCGCCACACCCCGATAGAAGATGAACGTGAAATGGTAGACATCATACCTTCTCGCTCTCTGTGAGAACAGCCGGTCGGTCCTTGGCAATGGGTGCGAACACTACCTACTTGGGGTCTTCACCTTGACCGTTTACCTGGGGTCAAATTTAGAAGTGACTCTCACGCAGTAAAAATTAATGCACTGCAAGTGGCTTTACGGGAACAAGACAGGAATGGCGTCAACATAGATTGTTTTTGCCATTAGTTAACCCGGCAATTGGGCTGGGGTCTCAGCCGAAGCGTACAGCCATTGCTGGGGCGAAAAACGCCCCCCTCGTTAATCGTCCCGAACCAGTGATTGCAGCGACAGAGCGCCAAGACGAGGCAATTCGAAAGCTCTCAAGCGAGATCACTCTTAAGGGCGTACTCGAAATTGGTTATAGATAGGGTCATGATGTTAGGTTCTCAGCAGTCAGTGTCAAAGGTCAAAATCGGTTGTTATTTCTTATTTTTTGAGCCATACTTCCCATCCAAACGCGTAGTTGCAGGCGAAATTCGGCACAAAAGTGCATCATAAAAGATGTATAACCCTATGCATCTCTTCGTATAAGGGCAAAAGTGGAATTGTAAAGCAAAAGGGTCAAGGTCAAGGTCAGGTCAAATCGGTCACTATTGTTGCAAGAGATCATGCGCCCTGTTTATGGGTTATCTTAACACAAATAACTCGATTAATAGCAGCCATTTTCAGATCTGACCCGATATAAGGTCAAGGTCAGGTCATTAGAGGTCAAATTTAGAAATATATCAATATAAATTAAAAATGCATTTATATAATCCAGTTTTGTCTCAGCAACACAGTGGTACCATTTATTTTTATGAATCTGGTCGATAAAGCCCCAAAAACGTACTTTAAAAAGTGACGTCATGAGGTAATCATACTTGGGAAGCAATCAGTGAATTCAAAGAATAGAGATATGGCTTTGAAATTCGATTTGGGTAATGTACATATGTGGTTCTCTTACATATCTTCCGTTTTTTGGAAATTTTCAAAAAATGGTGATTTTGGTGGGCATTAATTTATTGTTATTTGTTTTTGTGAGGGTCAAAATTCCAAAAATTTCACAAAGTCCGAGACAGCCATTTTCTACCCCCTTGCAATTTGCTATCTATTTGACGTTATTGATAATTGCATTTTGCTTAAGGAATCCGTCCATTTACAGCCTGTTAGAGCTTAGCTGATTATTTGCGCCAAAGTGGTGTGTAGTGACGTCACTAAATTCAATATAACTAAAACAAATCGTCATTTTTTTAAATTTGCATTGAAGACGACGAAATTGATGTAGAATAAGGTACCTGAAGTTTGGCGTTGATAGAGCTGTTGGTTTGTGAGCTATTGTGAAAATATCTGAGGGGGGCGTTTTTCGCCCCCCCAGCCAATGGCGGGTTTACAAGTTATTAGCAAAACACTTTTGTGCAAAAAATATCCTTTTTGACCTTCAATGACCTCTGGAGCCTAAAATACTCACCTGAGCTCAAATTTGAGACCACTGAGACTATTACAAATTTAAAGAGCTCTCGATAGCTGTATATTGTTTTATCCAAGCTATCATAGTTTCCGAGATAATTGGGGGTGTCTGGAGCAAAGTCCCAAATCTGGAAAATATGACCTTTGATGACCTCTAGTGACCTTGATAATGACCTGACCTAAAAAAGGACTGAAGTACTTTCGATAGAGCTTGTCTCGATCTATCCAATTGCGTTTTCCGTTTGTCGCTACGTTGGGTGTTTTTTAGATCATAGGGGGGAGGGCAAGATCCCCCCACTCCAGGGCGTTATTCTCAGAGGCCCTCCAGGGTGCGTGTTAATTAAGCGGAGTGATGACAGGACTCATCATATGGTGTCGTTTCGCAGACGTTTATTAAGCGAAGTGATGACGAATTATCATATGGTGTCGTTTCTCAGACGTTAATTAAGGGAAGTAATGACGGATTATCATATGGTGTCGTTTTTTGCAGACGTTTTTCCCGCTTCTCGTACTGTGCGTACACTCCTCTGGTGAAACTCTGCCAACCGAACTCCGACGGTAAGCACTTTAAGTCGCCATGCGTGCGTGCGTGCGTGCGTGCGTGCGTG
>VOPJ01011635.1:0-11955 GCA_014673585.1 Semibalanus balanoides
TGAGTTTCCTATACCTTAGATGTCATCACTCAGTCAAAAATAGAGATATAATTCTGAAATTTGGTATGGTAGTTCAATATGTATAGTTATTAACATATATTCCGGTTTTTAAAAGTCGTTAAATTTTTGGATTTTTTGTCATTTAAAAGTCTTTTTTGAAGAAAAAATTGTATCAAAAAACATTTTGTTTTCTCGATAATCCGAGAGTGTCATAATGTAGCGCTTGACATTTGCTATATTCGTCAGGTTTTTGGATACCATTTGTCTACTACATGAAATTTGTACGGTCTGCTAAAGTTTTGATGATTTTTTTTAAATCAAAATCGTGTGTAGTGACATCACTAACTTGGCTACATCTAAAAAAAAACATGACAACAAAAAACAAGGTGTAAAAAAGGATGCCCGGACAGGAACTAGAAGTTTGCCGTTGATAGCTGCATTATTCCGTGAGATTATTCTTAGATATTCCTCAGGGGGGGGGGGCTAAAAAAGCCCCCCCCAGTGACTCGCGGGTTAACCCGCGAGTCCTTGTGGAGGGAGGGGGGCTTAGCCCCTGAAGAATATCTTTAATATCTCAAGAATGAATGCAGCTATCGACTCAAAAATTTCAGTACCTTTTCGAGCATTATGTTTACACAACTCAGCAGAAATAAAAAAATGGGTTGTAATGTATCACGAGAAAGACGTCATAGTGATGTCACTTACGACAGATTTCGAGCCAAACTAGGCCGTACATTACACAAATTGTAGAACTTACAGTTTGAAAGATAACTACTGCACTTTGCATACATCACATACATAATAGCTGATGAACATTACTATCAAACTGCTATCTCGAATTTGTAATTTATCGCATCACGGGATTTTCAAAAATTCTGAAAGTTAAAGATATATTTTTCAAAATATTTTATGAGCTTGTGATCATTACAAAGGGAATATATATATATATATATATATATATATATATATATATATATATATATATATATATTATATATATATATATATGTTAAAACATTAGTGGTTACGGTTACGGACCGAGCCGCTCATTCGCCGCTCCCGGGCGGCTGGAAGCGTAAGGCCGCCATTGGCAAACCGGGCTAAATTCGTAATATAATCATGTTTGCAACGGATTCGTCAGGAAATGTGAAAAACGCGCGGCCATTTCAGATAACACCATTTTTGAGGAATAAACCAAGCGTTTCCGTTACTTTGTAACTGTTGCGGTTGGTCCGCCTTTTTGCATTAAATAAATAGTTTTTATCCATATTTAACGTTACAAATGTCGGAAAACGCCTCCTTCCTTGAACATTTGTGGATATTGGGTGAACAACGTACAATTTTTTTAACAAACGCCGTCAAGTTCTATATCGAACAATATGCCGGGAATCCAATGCTAACATTAATTTTCCTGTAACGTTGCATGGTTGTCCGCCAAATTGCATTGTTTTAATGTGTTTAATGGTTATTTGTGCCATGATGAATGAGAATAAGTACAAAGGGATGATCATTAACATCGCAGTTGTGTTTATTTTTAAATATAAAAGGCGAGACAAAAAGGAATAAGCTTTCACCGTTACGGCATTGTCAGATTCAAAACATGTTTGACATTTGAAACAGTAAATCAAAAGTTACACGCGCTCTTTGTCTAATCGAATTCCCTATGCAAGAAGGGTCAGTGACCTAAATACAAATCAAACAATATTACATGATACAGTGAACAGCCGTCGCTCGCTTCACGTCCATCGCTTCACGTTCCACAAGCGCCGAGCACTGAATTAAATTGTGAAAAACGTCATTAAACCATGAATTTGCAATTTTATAGCCAGTAACTTTGCACGTGTCACGCGCCGCTGATCGACACGTTGCATACGCCGGGCGGATCGTTTGTCTACACATGTGTTCAACCCGCGTCCATGCGACTTTTGGTTGCCGATATATAGGTAATAGGTTCAGTATTACAACGATGTTTATTTTGAAGGCAATTTCGTGGACGGAACAGGGGTGTACACGTGCACACGTGCAGTGTGACCAAGAGTTTGACTTGCGCAGCGTTGCCAGTGGTGTGGTCTCAAACCACACACAAAATTTCAGCTTAATTGGTCAAGCCATTTCTCAGCTATATCATGATAACGTTGATTGACATCCCTGACGCGGCACGTGACACGCGCCATACTGACCCCTTACGTGAGACGAATCATGGCGATAACATAATTTGATTGAATGAAGCTATCAGATGGCGAAGACCGCTTGTCAATCGAAAGCGGGATTCCAAAGATATAAACTTCTGAAAAGCGTTACGGTCGGACCGGGTCGGGTCCGGTCGGCCTCTTATATGAGCGACAATTCCGGTATTTAGTGAGGACTCGTTTGCGCTTCGCGCTCGTAGTCAGATACCTAGAAAGTTCCTTACAATTAAAACACTTAACAAATTAAGTTGGTGCGTGGAAGGCTACTCGCTGTGAGACATAGCTGTAGGCGGTTTGCTGTTTTTGGTGACCTATGTGCTGTGATCACGTCTCGCGACAGTCGCCAGCTTTGTGACACGATGCCTTCCTGACCTCGCGACAGTCGCCAGCTTTGTGACACGATGCCTTCCTACAGACCAGCTAGAGCTGACCGCACTCGACCGCTAAGCTCGGCTGAGCTGCGCCGGACGCTGAGCCGGGCTGAGCTGCGCCGGACGGCCCGCGGAGGAGCGATGGTGGGCCGGCGGCGGCTCTGCTGCGGATCGCTGCTGCTGCTCCTGGTGGTCGGTCAGCTGCTGCTGATGGTCAGAATGCGCGGACACACAGTCCCGACGGAGCACGCCGCTGCCTACTTCGGTGAGACAGCGACAGCCTGGTGAAGCAGGTCCTATCTATGATCATTGACACTACAATTCTGCTACCTCAGTTCAAAAGTTAAAAACACGTGGAAGATGTTAATTAACTATTTCGCTTGTTGGCCGCTCGCTTCACATTCGGGTAATACCTAGTCCTGCTGTTGACTGTTTTGCCATTACATCATTTACTTTCGTTTTCGCAGAATTTGATCACCATATTTCACCAGCTTTTCCAAAACTTTAACTTTTCAGCTAAAACATGTTTATTTGTGCACACTTACTGTTTAATGAATGGGAGGTATCAACAGTGCACTAATTTAAGCTCGCAAGCTTATACAGGGTTACAATAAATATTGGTAAGCTATATTGATCCGTTGAGGCGCAATTTCGCTATTAGCCATTCATACAGCCATTCGGCCGGAGCAAACGACTGGAGTCCTATAAAGTATCGACCGAATATGCAGTGTGCGGTGACGTCAAAGGGCACCATCTAGTACCAAAAGGTCAACGGATTTGCTTACGTTCATCATCAATCAGCATCCATCATGCCCAGGCCACGGTGTCATGTCTGCGTTTCCAGGCGAGAGCATGTTGACGTTTCGCGCTGGTGAGTTGCGCCGGATTCGGCTCCATGATGATGGTTCAGCGCCGGATTCGGCTCCAGACGATGGTTCAGCGCCGGATTCGGCTCCAGATGATGATTCAGCGCCGGATTCGGCTCCAGATGATGGCTCAGCGCTGGATTCGGCTCCAGACGATGGCTCAGCGCCGGATTCGGCTGCAGCTGCCGCCGCGGACGACAGTGCTGGGTCGGAGTCCGGCTCGGCGCCGGATGTCCTCCTGGATGAGAGGCCGCCGCACCTCATCATTATCCTGTCGTCATCACCTCGCAGCGGCTCGTCTCTGCTCGGTGGGTAGCGGGTGTACTATTGTATTGGGCAGATGTAGGGCTCGTCATCATGATATTTATTTACATATCTAGTCTCATCCAGCACATTGAGTATGACATGAATGCTTATCTGGCCATCTGGCCATCAGGACGTCTGTCAAGACAGCAGCAGATTCAGATTCACATTCGGATCCCCTCCGAATTGGATGAAACTTGGTGTACGTATGTAGTTTAACATGGCCATTACGGTGCTGAAGTCTGCTGGGCGCAACATGCAATACTTTGACCTCCAGAGGTCACCAAAGTTTCTGAGGTCACAGGGTGACCCCCTCAGAATTGAATCCAACTTGGTGTACTTATGTAGTTAAGCATGGCCATTATGATGCTGAAGTCTGTTGGGCGCCCTATCAAATACTGATCTCCAGAGGTCATCGAAGTTTCTTAGGTCACAGGGTGACCCCTCATAATTGAATCAAACTTGGTGTACTTATATAGTTTAACATGTCCATTACGATGCTGAAGTCTGTTGGGCGCCACATTGAATACTTTGACCTCCAGAGGTCATCAATGTTTCAGGTTAAAATTATTTTGTTAATGTCAATCTCGGGATATCCCGGGATCCCGGGTTCTCCCTTTTCATTGATCGTCTCGGTGATTTTGGTCAGAATCGTGCGTAAAACGTCCAGATGCGTTACCAAATTTTTTATTTTTATCTATGTAGTGAATCCCTTTGCTCTAAATCGCGCAAAAAATCGATAAACGCTCGAGATCCAGAACCTGTGCCGACGAAATGTTCACAAAAATTAAATTATTGTTGTACATTTCCGGGGGATGGGGCAATGCAATTATGATAAAATGCAATTATTGTTGTATGTTTCGCGAGGATCATTCAAAACTTAGACACCCAAACCCAATCGAGAGATTGTGCTCTCCTGCGCCGTTCGTGTTTGGACGTTGCGCGCTAAAGTCGAATAGACTCGTACAGCAGCGAATCCTTGTGGATCGCCTGTAGAATCACAGCGGCCTTCGACTGCCGCTGCCGCATTCTCAGCGTCAAAACATGCAGGCATAATGCTTTGGCCGTCTGAATGCCTTCCTTTTTCAGAGCGCTGAGCATGAATTCCACAGCGGCTTCCGCTTCCAGGAGCCCGGTGCCACTGCGCCCTGCGGCACAGCCTCAGCCCTCCACTGCGCCTGCCGGCACAGCCTCAGCCCTCCGCTCAGGAGCCCCGGTGCATGGCCCTGCGGCAGCAGCGCTCAGCCTCAGCTCCAGGAGCCGTGCACTGTGCGCCTGCGGCACAGCCTCAGCCCTCAGCTCCAGGAGCCGGTTGCCACTGCGCCCTGCGGCACCGCCTCAAGCCTCAGCTCAGGAGCCCGGTGCCACTGCGCCCCTGCGGCACAGCTCAGCGCCTCAGTCAGGATGCCCGGTGCCACTGCGCCCTGGGCAGCAGCCTCAGCCCTCAGCTCAGGAGCCGGTGCCACTGCGCCTGCGGCCAGCCTCAGCCCTTCAGCTCCAGTCTGGACGATGTTGCAGCTGCGCCCATGCGGCAACAGCCTCAGCCCTCAGCTCCCAGTCTGACGATGTTGCCACTGCGCCTGCGGCAAGCCTCAGCCTCAGCTCCCAGTCTGACGCATGTTGCCACTGGCGCCTTGCGCACAGCCTCAGCCCTTCAGCTCCAGGGAGCCCGGTGCCACTGCGCCCTGCGGCACCAGCCTCCAGCCCTCAGCTCAGGAGCCGGTGGCCAACTGCGCCCTGCGCACAGCTCAGCCCTCAGCTCAGGAGCCCGGTGCCACTGCGCCCTGCGGCAAGCTCAGCCCTACAGCTCCAGGAGCGGTGCCAGCTGCGCCCTGCGGCACACGCCTCAGCCCTCGCAGCTCAGGAGCCCGGTGCACTGCCCCCTGCGGCAACAGCTCAGACTCAGCTCCAGGAGCCCGTGCCACTGCGCCTTGCGGCACGCCTCAGCCCTCAGCTCCAGGGCCGGTGGCCACTGCGACCCTGGCGGCACAGCCTCAGCCTCAGCCCAGGAGCCTCGGTGCACTTGCCCCTGCGCACAGCTCGCCTCAGTCCCGTCTGACGAATGTTGCCTATGCGCCCTGCGGCAACAAGCCTCAGCCCTCAGCTCCAGGAGCCCGGTGCCACTGCGCCCTGCGGCACAGCCTCAGCCCTCAGCTCCCAGTTTGACGATGTTGAGACAGTGAACAATGTCCTGCACGACGTCAGACTCCCTGTCACTCACCGCAGTCATATCCACATTCTTATCCCCGATGTCAGTCATCACCTTGAGCACTGCGCCTTTAAGCATAATAAACTGCTCTATCATTAAAACAAACAAACTGTATAATCTTGTATGTCTCTACCTCCTCGTTACTGAGCAGTAACGGCGGTTTTTGGGACCCCACAAATGTGTGTGATTAAGTCGGGATTCTGGGATTCCAACCAAGTCCATCCCAGGATTCGGGATTGATCCAATCCCGGGATTGAAATCCCTAGTGAGTACGTCACACTCGATTGGCGCTGGCCACTCGGCACCCCTCCCCTCAGAGGTGTATGGGCGCTGGCCACTCGGCACCCCCTCCCCTCAGAGGTGTATGGTCGCTGGCCACTCGGCACCCCCTCCCCTCAGGCATCCCCTCCCCTCAGAGGTGTATGGTCGACGCTGCCCCGGGCCTGTGCCGTTTATTTTCTGTGAGAGCTGACAGATGTGCTGGCTCAGCCCGTATATCCGACGCCTCTATGACCTCACCAGGGTGCCGTATGTGTACAGCTGGAGATATGAGCGTGCAAAACTTGCCCCTCCCCTCGCGTCCCCTCTCGCCTGGCTCATCCGTTCGGTGTCGGTGACGTTCTGTGTCGGTGACGTGCTTTGTCGGTGACGTTCGGTGTCGGTGACGTGCGGTGTCGGTGACGTGCGGTGTCGGTGACGTTCTGTGTCGGTGACGTGCGGTGTCGGTGACGTCCGGTGTCGGTGACGTCCGGTGGTGACGTGCGGTCATTGTCCTAGCATTGGGAAATTGGGGTGGTAAATGACACATTATGGACACCATTCTCCATTATTTTTTCCGAGTTTTTTACTTGTAACTTTCCTCTCCCTATTTTAAGATATATTGGATGCTTAGAACCCTGATACTGATTTATGAATGCAGTGATAGGAACAGCCGGTAGAGGGAAAGACAGCTAGTTTTCCTATTAGCGCAGGAAATGTGTCAAATTTGCGCCGATTTTGGGTGGTTTTGGGAGCATGCCTGTGTGGTAGTAACATGTGACGGTGGTGACGTGGAGCGGTCAGTGGCGGGGGGGGGGGGAGGGGCGCCGGCCAGTCCTCGGCGGGTCCGTGGCGGTAGGCCGGATGGGCGGGGAGTCGTGTCGAGTGGGCGTCTTGGCGGTGACCTCGGTGACCGGCGGATCGGTTGCAAGAGGATCGTTGGCAGAGCTGGCACGGTCGCGACGCGGTCAGCAGCGGGGCGGCCGTCTAACACGCGCATGCAGGGGGTTCGCGCCGAACTACGAACTGCAGGGGGGTTTATTTCGCCCCGTGAGATCTCGAAGAACTACGCAACGTAAGCAACAAGCGAAACACGGCATTAGAATAGCTCTAGACAAGCTCTATAGAAAGTTAGCATCAGTCTTTTTTCTTGGATCAAGGTCAATTTAGGTCATCAGTGGTCCAAAAGGTCAGATTTTCCGGTTTAGGAACTATTTTCCAGAAACCCCCGATTATCTCGGAAACTATGATAGCTAGGAGCAAACGATTAAAGAAGCAATAGATGGATATTGAGATTCGCATTTGCAACTATGTCCTCAAAATTGAGCTCAGATCAATATTTTAGGCTCCAGAGGTCTTGAAAGTTCAAACAGGTTATTTTTAGCAAATAAGTTTTTCGTGAATAGCAATTCACATTTCACCTAACAAAGATAGGGAATCGATTTTGACGCCATCGTGTTTGTCTCATCAGGGCGCTTTGCAATATATACACGGTGGCCTGTTAAAGTCACTTTCAAAATTTGACCTCAGGTCAAGGTCATTTGGTGATCCATGTAGGTCATGTTGCATATGGGGCAACGCGGCCAGACGAGACGAACACAGTAGTGTCAACTGCTCGTCTGTATCTCTTCTCTATCAATAATTATTAGCAAATCATTGCTGGTGACCTCAGGTGACCTCAGATGACCTTGTAAAAATCACTGAGCAACAATTGCACCTTGATCATCCAGAATGAGATAAAATAACATGATTCTGAAAGAATTAGCCTGATCCAATGTATTTTTTTCTGAATAGGAAGCATTTGTTTATTTTCCCATTCACTTATAATGGGGAGGTCAGGAAATTGACCTGACCTTTGGTCACCGATATGAAAAATCCGAGATATAAAAGTTATAGGTACTGATATCCGTATGAAATCCTGCAAGTTTCAAATATTTCGGGAAAATATTGAATATTGTGGCTTTGGCAAAAACACAAACATTTTTGAAGGTAAGGTCACTTGACATGGACTTGTGACCTGACCTGAGATGACCTGAAGTCAAAACTTTTGCAAAGTGTGGGTGATTGATGCCCAAACAGGTGTACGAAATTTGGTGGCGCTGCGCGCCGCCGTTTTTTCGCTACTCTTGACAAACCTGAGGGGGGCGGAAATCAACCCCGCTGCAGTGCGCGGGTTAACACTACACCGGTCCGGAGGCTCCTGTCGCTGCCTCTGTCTCTGATCTCTGTCTCTGACCTCTGTCTGACCTCTGTCTGACCTCTTTCTGACCTCTGTTTGACCTCTGTTTGACCTCTGTCGCTGACCTCTGACGCTGACCTCTGACGCTGACCTCTGTCTCTGACCTCTGTCTCTGACCTCTGTCTCTGACCTCTGTCTCTGACCTCTGTCTCTGACCTCAGTCTCTGACCTCTGTCTCTGACCTCTGTCTCTGACCTCTGTCTCTGACCTCTGTCTCTGACCTCTGTCTCTGACCTCTGTCTCTGACCTCTTTCCCTGACCTCTTCCTGCCTGCAATTAACTTGGGCACTGATCGGGCACAATGGGATTGAACCATTGTGCCGATCAGTGCCCATGTTAATTGTTGGCTGGGCTGTCTCTGACCTCTGTCTGTGACCGGTCTCATGGTCAATGCCGCCGCACTATCGACCGCCGTGTGCAGACCTGTGCAGTGCCGACACACAGCCGCTACTGAATAAACCAGCGATCAGCCCGACACAGCGCGTCGCTGGGAC
Source organism: Semibalanus balanoides (assembly GCA_014673585.1). NCBI lineage: Eukaryota > Metazoa > Arthropoda > Thecostraca > Balanomorpha > Balanidae > Semibalanus > Semibalanus balanoides. Next base: position 8,930 of record VOPJ01011635.1, read on the forward strand.
GGGTACGCAGCACTCTAGCCCCCCTCCCTCCCTTCCTCTCCCAGTCCCACCCAGAGGACAGTCCCGCTCCCAGTCCCACCCAGAGGACAGTCCCGCTCCCAGTCCAACCTACAGGTCAGTCCCGCTCCCAGTCCCACCCAGAGGTCAGTCCCGCTCCCAGTCCCACCCTCAGTTCAGTCCCACCTACAGGTCAGTCCCGCTCCCAGTCCCACCTACAGGTCAGTCCCGCTCCCAGTCCCAACCTACAGGTCAGTCCTCGCTCCCAAGTCTTCACCCAGAGGTCAATCCCGCTCCCAGTCCCACTACAGGTCAGCTCTGCTAACAGTCCCACCTACAAGTCAGTCCCGCCAGTCCCACCCTCAAGTTTCAGTCCCGCTCCCAGTCCCACCTACAGGTCAGTCCCGCTCCCAGTCTCACCCAGAGGTCAATCCCGCTCCCAGTCCCACCTACAGGTCAGTCCCGCTCCCAGTCCCACCCTCAGTTCAGTCCCGCTCCCAGTCCCACCTACAGCTCTGTCACTGTGCACTGTATAGTTTGATGAACGGCGACATGTCACACGGCTATTATGATATCACACGGGTGGAGCCATATCACACTGGTCACGTGATATGGCTCCAGCCATATTGGCTGCAGGCATGACTTGCAGTCGGGCGATCGTATCCGTCATTATACTTACCACCGCGCGCATAACGGTGCGCCATGCACCCCCTGGATCGCGGCACATATAACGGTACGCCCTGCCCCCTGGATCGCGGCACATATAACGGTACGCCCTGCCCCCTGGATCGCGGCTCACTGCAGCGGCGACTGGTGTGCACTGCTGACACGGGTGGTGACTGCAGCGGTGACTGGTGCGGACTGCTGACACGGGTGGTGACTGCAGCGGTGACTGGTGCGGACTGCTGACACGGGTGGTGACTGCAGCGGTGACTGGTCCGGCGGGTGGTGACTGGTGATGTGACTGGTGGTGTGACTGGTGGTGACCGGTGGTAACTGGTGCTAGTGGTGACTGGTGCTAGTGGTGACTGGTGCTAGTGGTGACTGGTGCTAGTGGTGACTGGTGCTAGTGGTGACTGGCGGTGACTGGTGGTGACTGGTGGTGACTGGTGGTGACTGGTGGTGACTGGTGGTGACTGGTGGTGACTCGTGGTGACTGCAGCGCGTTGTCTGGTCCGGCTGGTGGTGACTGGAGAAAAGTGACTGGTGTTGACTACATGGTGGCCACATGTCGTTCACAGACATCTGGTCCGTGTCATTACGGTAGATTATCGCTGGTTTGGTTTAATTATGCAGTCTCTTACGACCAGAATGTCATTAACAGAAGACCGTGATAAACCCTGCGTCGGGACGATATTTAATCCTGGCTCAGCCTGCAGATTATTTACAAGGAAGTGCATTAGCGATTCATTAATAATTAATTGTCTATGCAACTATATATAGTTGGATTTCACCATAATTTTCGAATGACTTTGTTTGTCAGTGCCCAACAGACCGTGGTTGAAGCCACTCATATGTCGGTGTCGCTGACTCGTGTATCGTCTGAGTTCTGGAGCATTTGTGAACCGATCTGCTCTGTATTGGATCATCGATCAGGACCTACATGTTTGGGTTTTAGCTATGATCGTTTCTGGCTTGTTAAAACTAATGCATGTATTTAAGTAGGAACGCCCATTGGTCTGTTGACATGATTAGCTGAATAGGGAACGCCCATAAACTGCTGCTCATAGACGAACGGCTGGTGAAACGTAGCATGTTCCTATAATGTTCTGGACATTAGGGTTGGCATGGCAGCGGCCTAACCGTGGTGGAGTGATCCATACAAGCGTATAGCGATTGTCGATGGCAAAATATATAATTATACGTTGTTAGTACGCAAAGTCAATAAGTCCGTGTTGTGTTGTTGTGTGCACAGGTGGGCCCGGTGACCGTCATGGCGTTTCCGTCCCTCCTGTCAGTGTGGGCCGGGCACTGGCCCTGCACCCTGCCCTGCTGCCCACTGTGTGCCGGCCACTGCACCGGCCCGTCACCCCGGCTGTTTAGACAGGCCACCGAGGAGCAGAGGGGCCGGGGGCCCTTTAGGAGGCGTTGCCTCTGGTGCAGCGGAGGGGTCACGCCGACCGGCCAGCCCCAGCTGTTGTTCAGGATAGGTGGAGAATGGAGATGCCCGGCGGCTAACCGCCCGGCTTTGGGACGCCGGGTTTGGGGTCGCCGGCCGGGGAGTGGGCTGTGGGACGCCTCTCTGGTGATGAATGAGAAGAGTCGGTGTGCGGACGTCGCCACGAGACCCGAGAGGTTGTAATTTGCGCTGCTGCTGTGAATATACGCTGTATTACATCAAGTTAATAGGCCTTCGATTGTAGCTGGTTGCATCTTACCATAGTTATGTTACAGGGCGTATGAGAAATCCGGGCGTTTGCAAACGCCCTAGACTTTCTGTGCGTTTGCAACGCCCTGACTGACCAAGGGCGTTGCAAACACCCTAGGGCGTTTGCAAACACCTCTAGGGTTGTTGGCAAACACCCTGGTCCCTGTTAGGGCGGTTTGCCTAAAACACCACTAGGGCGTTTTTGCAAAACACCCTAGGGCGTTTGCAAACACCCTATTGGTGGTCTTAAAGCCAAATTTTAGTTTCGGCTGGCGAAAGGGATTCCAAGCAGTTATTCTGCCGTGACCCGAACGTCTAAATATGTGAACGCATATCCCCGTACATAGAGCTGGCATAAAGCACGTACCAAGTAGGCATCACAAGTCTGTATTGTTACAAGTTTTGCTGTGATGGAAACTGCCGCACTGCACAATATTTGTGATACACTTTCGCCTAGGCCACCCGTACTACCTTACGGGAGCGAAGCGCGCCGGACCAATATATCCGGGCAGTATCCCCGTTACGGATGATGGGGTTATGATTAGTTCGAACCCACCGGTCACCCAGTAGCTCATCGACCAATAAGAACGATATTTTCCCACTGACGTATTTGGATGTTGGGGTAGTTAAAGACATGATTTGGTTTGTGGTACACAGAAAA
>VOPJ01011636.1:0-17124 GCA_014673585.1 Semibalanus balanoides
ATTTCAACGCAATGACTTGCAATGACTATTTGTGGTTGACTCATAGGTACAGTGTGAGTGCACCCGACGCCAGTCTTCGCTCGCCTGGCGGGAAGCCCGCAAACTTTAGATTGGCGTGACGGCCGCCGGGCGGCAGGAGCGTGTGTGTGAGTGGCGCTCGCGTGTGCTGCGCCCGAACCGAGTGAAATAACGATGGCATGCTTGGTTTTGTCGCGACATTAAGCGATAGACTTTTAATGTTGTAGTGTTTCTAAGTCCGTCTTCAGCGGGAGCGGTGAGATGAAGCGAAGGCGCAGCGTTTGCCTCCGGAAAGAATCGCCGGTTAGCATAGGCGTAGGAGCCAGGGGGGGGGGGGGCAACTGCCCCTTAACTTTTTGAGCGCGGTGGCAACGCCCCCCCCCGACTTTTGAGTCACATATGTGGTCAAAACTACGAGGCATAGCCCACGCACTGGGACGGGTCGGATCCGATTCCCCCATCGGTTTTTTTTCCTAAATAACTTCCGAAGCGTTGCAGATATTGATGTAAAACTTGGTATACCTTCGCGTACATCAATTTTACGTTATCAATGACTAATTTAGCAGTTGCGTCGATTAAAATGAGATATACCGATTTTAGTGACGTCAGTAGATACACATAATTTTTGGTCAAAAATAGCTAAATGTTGGAAAAATCGCAAACAATCTAGTTTTGAAGCAAATTGCAAATAAAAACGTTAAAACACGTGAAATGACAAGTTCTAAAAAAATAGATCTTGGATTTTCAAAAAATGCTTTTTGACCCCAAAACCCCCAAAGAAGGAACGCTTCTTTTATCGTAATCCTTAATGTATATGGTATGCTATGTTTATACATAAGCGAAATACGATGGTTTTTTAATTGTGTACAACTTTTTTATCTGTACCCAAAAACAAATTTAGACCGTGTTAGATCCGCCAGTGGCATCTCAGGCCTGCCCCTGGCGCTATTAATTCAATTTTGAGATGTCGAATAAATCACCACAGTCCTGCCTGTCAATCAACTGTCTGACTTTTGAATTTTTGGTTATATAAAGTTCCGAAAATAGCAACAGTTCATTGAAAATATAAGCTTATGAGGTTTTCAAAAACCTTAAGATATATGATGGTAACTTGCGCAGTAAATGTGCGTGAAGCACTGTAAGTCGTTCCTTAAAAACTAACCGGCTTTGTGACTTGCTAAACAAAAGGACATTTGAGTTTTAAGTATGTTCCTCCTAGGTCATTTATTTTCAACGTTCGATGATAATATCACTCGATGCGTATCGATGAGACAAACACATTTAATAAATATGTTTACTCTATACTGCTTTTATCAAAACTTATTCTTTCAAAAATAATTTTGATTTTTTTAATGTTTCAAACGTAGTGGATTATCTTGACCTAGCAATTGACCTGAGGTAAATTCTAATGCAATTGTAGTAACAGAAAATTCGACTATCTTTCAATATTTTTGCTGCGCATCGCTTTCCCTTTAAGTAATCGAGATATAGACGGTTTTAGTTTTAATTTTAGTTTTAGACACTCATAAATAGTCAAAAATTGACCTTTGGTGACCTCAATATTGAACCCTAAAAAGACCATATACTTTTGATAGAGCTTGTATCGGGCTATCTAACAGCGTTTTCACTTGTCGCTGCCCATCATTGAACATATGCGTCCCCCCCCCCAGTGAAAATCCCTTACAGGAGGCCCTGGGCCAGAGGGGCTCCTAACCAGACTGAAAGGGTCCCTGAGTGGGTCAGAAGTGCCCCTGAACATGCCGAATGGGCTCCTAGCCAACAAAAAGGGGCCCAGGGTAGGTCGAAGGGCCCTCTGAGCATGTCGGCAAGGCGGCAAAGCAGCCAGCGCAGTCTCTTGGCAGGTCTTAAGGGCCCCTTAAAAGTCTGGAAGGCCCCTGAGAAGTTCAAAGGGCCCCCTGAACACGTAGAATGGGCCCCTAATCAGCACAGAGGGTCCTTGCCAGGTCGGAAGGGCCCTGAGCAGGCTGGAGGACCCCTGAACAGACTAGAGGGATCCTGGGAAGTTCAAAGGGCCCCTGTACAGATCAGAGGGGCCCCTGACCAGGTCAAAAGGGCACCTGAGCGGGTGGGAGGGCCCCTTGAACACGTCGAATGGGCCACTAGCCAGCTCAGAGGGGCCCCTGGGCATGTCGGAGTGCCCTCTGAGCATGTTGGTAAGGCGACAAAGCTGCCAGCGCAGTCCCTTGCCAGGTTGGAAGGGCCCCTTACAACACTGGAGGGCCCCTGGACAGACCAGAGGACTCCTGCAAAGTCAAAAGGGCCCTGTGCAGACAGGAGGGGCCCTGACCAGACCGAAATGGCCCCTGGGAGGGTAGGAAGGGCCAGTAAAGATGCCGAATTGGCCCCCAGCCAGCACGGAAGGGCCCCAGGGCAGGTCGGAGGGCCCCTTGAGCATGTCGGCAGGGCGACAAAGTAACCAGCGCAGTCCGACTAGAAGAGTCGCTTTGAAGATCGGAAGGGCTTCTGGACAAGTCAGAGGGGCCCCTGGCTAGACCGAAAGGGTCCCTCATGGTCCGGTCGTAAGGGCCCTTGAACAAATTGAACATGCCGGATGAGTTCCTAGCCATATTGGAGGGGGCCGCTGGGCAGGTTGGAGGGTCCCCTGAGCATGTCAGCAGGGCAACAAAGCAGCAAGTACAGTACCTGGCCAGGTTGGAAGGACCTCTGAACAGGCCAAACGCGCCCCTTGACACACAAGAGGGGCTTCTTGGAAGGTCAGAGGGGTCCCTGGTCAAACTGGATGGACCCAAAGCACGCAGAGATTCCAGATGAAGATTAAATACAAAGAAGACTTACTCCAGAAGAACAATATTAAAATCGGAGCTTTCAGGTATATTGTAACATCCTTTCTCAGCGATTAAGAGGCATTCGGTCACACACGAAAGGCTCCGATTTCAATATTTTTTATTGTCGAGTAAGTCCTCTTTGTATTTGTCTAAATCACCCACTCCACATTATGTCTTGTTGATCCCAGATGAGTCCCTGAACAGGTTGGAAGGGCGTTTAAAAGGTCGGAGGGGCCCCTAGACGATCTGAAGGACCCCTTGATTTTATCAGGCAAATCCGTAATAAATTTCGCGACGTTTGGTGTCGCTAAATAATAGGTATACCTTCTACTGTAATATTAAATTCAACATCGCAAAGCTGGAAATGTTTAAAGGGTCACCTTTTCCCACAAAAATAGTTATCACTTGAAATCGACAGACGAGACCAAAATATATTGTAAATTCATTACATTTTGCATACAAACTTTCCTATCGAAAGATATTGCAATTTAAAGTTGATAAGCGTTCCACGCTTTCAATGGCCGGTACTTGCAAACTGCTTACAAGTACTTGTGGATCTCATCAAACTGCAGGCTTTTCCTGTATTGTTTTCTTACGCAATGGAGTGGAAAATATATAGTATGAATCCTGCTTGTTTCGATAATATGACCGGCGATCCTATACATTTGATAGCCATTGAATAAACAAGGAAACCAAATTAGCAGTTAAACTTGGGTCCCCTATGGCGGCCAAGCGGTACTGGTTTTCAAATTGTTTTATACATTTTCAGCATTACAAGTCCTATTAAACTTTGTATCTGGCTGTGAGTGTGAACAACACTATAGCTTATATCATCATTGCAAAAATCATTTTCCGCCCCAAAAAACTCGACAAACAATTCAACATTGGCAATTAAATCGGAAAAATCAACTTGGCAACCAATCACGGCTATTTTAGTGTCGGCGATTTCTTTCACAAACCGATGTCAACAAATTTGCATTGACCAATCAGAGACGTTCAATCAGGGACAAATGCGTAACAGCACCTCCATAAATGTCGCACTTGATGTCAACAATGTTATAGCGAAGGACAAGGCTGGGAATGACCTTCAGGAACGATACAAGGTACTTGGTTTCTAGTTGCTTCCAAACTTACAACTTTGAATTTAGGAATAATTTTATTTAATTCTTAGATTTAAATCAAATAATTGGTATACATAACGGAAGTTGTTGCTAAAAAATAAAATGTGATTATTTCCCTTTAAATAGACGCAGACAAAATGCGGTTACATTTTTGCGTCATCTCAGCCGACCCCCACTCAAAACTATCGGCTAAGCTGCCTCAGAAATTGAATTACCACTCAACAAAATACAATGTTACCGCCAGCACAATACCAATTGTATCCATTTGAGCATATAGTCCTCGGTTAATCCGTAGGTACGACTTACGAGGGTTGCTGTGTACCTATTAATCTTACGAGGATTGCAATTATAAATATATAGCAACATCAAACATATTTTATCGTAAAAGAAAATACAGAACGAGAATGTCTTTCATCCAAACGCCACGGGAATGGCAAAATGTCGCACTGGGGATCGACTGAACCGTGTTTCTTTTGATTGAATATTGCATTACGCTCTGTTCTAATGGTAGATCTACGCAGTCGCCGCAGCTTCAACAGCACCACAGAGGCCGTCTGTTATCCAGCCCTCTGAAGCTGGCCAATAATGAGCTCCCGAAGGTTCATATGTCCATCCTTAAGCCGGGAAACTCGACCCTTAGTGTACCACGGGTGCTATCGAAAGCGCGATGATTGAGACCGTAAGGTCGAAATCAACGGTGTCTTTGGCGCTGGCATCGACGCTATCGACCTAGACGCTGTTGGTTGGCTGAGCTGAGCTTAGGGGAGGAATACGGCTCGGAGAATACAGAATCCATTGGGTAACTGAGGGGAACTGGGGAACTTTACGAAACTGAGGGGAAGGCGTAGAGCATGAGAGACGTTTAGCTGTGATCTTCAGGTGACCATTAATGTGAGTATTGGAGTCAAGTAAGAACAAATGTCGAACTCTGCTGGGTGTTTTGTCATACCTAACCACGATTCCAAAATATCGGACTCCGATATGTAGTCACTGATTTTTAACAACATGACCATATTTATTTGTTATATTCGGTCCATTCTGGTCGACATTCAATAAATTTCGGAAGTCGACATTCGGGGATTAGATTAGCGTTGTCTGAATTGGATTTTTTACAGTCGAATTTGCATCCAAATTGTCTTTAAATTTGTTGAAGGAAACAACTGGATATATTGTGTACATAATTCGCACATAATTCGTTACGCCTACATATATTCACGTTAAGGTGAAACCGATTCGTTTTCACCTCGAAAAGCTCGGAAAAAGGTTGCAATCGAGATAGGGTGAATTTAAGACGAACCATTTATCATTTAAACAATTTATTGCACATATAGATAGAACCATCATCGAATGACATGACGTCATCAAAATAGTTTTGTATGAGTAGTGCTGCAGCCATAAGAGACGCTCAGACCACACACAGGCACTGGCGAATCCAGGGGGGCATTTAGGGCCATGCCCCCTCCCCCCAGGGCTAAAGTGGCCTGTTTGGCCCCCAAAACGATCAAGCCTTATAACAAAAAACGATCGGTAATAATGTATAATGGCTTTGCCTCTGTTCCATAACTGCAAGTTTCGATGGAAACAAGCAACAGGTCAATATTACAAATAGCAGAAAGAATGCAGTTGTCCAGGGAATAAAACGCAAAATTTCTCGCCGCTCCGCAGCGCAATTTGAATACCCAATATACTATATGGGGGTTAAAAATCGTGCCGTTTCCCATCGCATTTATGTTTTATGTTGCTACTTTATTATATTATTGTGCAAAATAGTTCGCTTTAACACTTTTTTACCACACTTTTAAACGCACAATGCATTTTTAGAGGTCCGCACTATACACAATGTGACGGATTGATGAGAATGCATATCCAGGGCATACTACTCAATTTTTTCGCGCCGCTACGCGGCGCAATTATTTAAGAATTATAGGTCTTGGACCTAAAAAATATTCCAAATTGGTATGGCTTATTCCAAATTGGTGTCACTGGTTCTTGATTTTTCAGTTTGCTTATTCCAGCTTCAAAAAGTTGGTATGGCCCATGCCATACTGCATTCTTCATCCTTGTAACGTGACTTTTCATCCGTTTTGTTTGGCCCTTTTAACGCTTGAGAAAGGGTTCGCCAACACCACTGGCGGAATCAGGGCGCATCAGGGGCGCATCCCTACCCCCGCAAGAATCTGGGGGCATTAAATACAAGTATGCCCCCCGCGCGTTCCTGCACTGAGCGTGAAAGCAATGATCTTAATAGAAACTATGGAAGTTAACAATTTTGCGGGGAAAGATAACAATTTATCGTAAAAATTGACCTTGCAGATCAGTCAAAATCCAGCTATTCACAGTAAAAAACACGAAAATTTCGTGCCGCTTCGCGGCAAGCTTTGCAATCTTATATTCAAATTTGGCAAGTTAATTTCATTCAGTGTCTTGCAGAGGCCAACCGCCTATATTTCAGTGTTTTATCAGACAAACCCGTACAAATTTCGCGCCCCTTCGCGGCGCTAAATAACTTTATGACTTAGAAAAAAGTACCTATTATAACATGGAATCCATATGAAAATGCTGCAAAAGCTTAAATACAAGTACGCGAAAGACGCGAAGAAAATGTTTTTCCGACATTGCAGCCAGCACCCACTGGAAAATTGTCGGCGACGCCCCTGCCAATGTGTATGAGATAAACGCTATTATTTATTATAGGTGTACCTATATTTCGTAGCATACATGCTACGGAATATTGCGTTTTTATGTTCTTTCACCCTAAAAAATGAATTTGTTAAGCCAAATACCAAAATAAGGTAAACGGTCCAAATCCGGAGAAAAAAAATAGCGTACCTTTTTGCAAAAAAACAACAACAAGCCGACGGCTGGAGCCGCCAGTGCACACAGGACCATGCCAATTGTCATGTAATTCAAAACAAGAAGTGAAATACTTCCTCAGTCCTCACATCATTCGGGGATTACATGGCGTCATTATCCCTTTCACTTTGAGCTTGTCTGTATCAGCTCCCCAGCGCTGCAGATTTAAGTGCAAACGTGTGTCCGGACATGGAGATAGCTTACCGATGCCTTCCCGGACTCTATAGGAAAGCCGCTCTATCTGTTCCATTGTCATCAGGTGAGAGAACACCTTCCATCCACTCAACGTGCTGTCCACGCCCCAGTCGAAAAATCATGTGTCCTCTGGACTTGGAGAAGCGAAGCCTTATCGAAGCCTACGTCTTTTGAAAAGTGGACGCCTCACGTCATCCAGTATAACAGCGTAAGAAAACCTTCGCACCCCCACTATGTCTTGCTGCCGATCTACCCCCCCTCAGCCGTGCAAGTAATTGTGTGCCTACCGTAGTTGTGAGAGGTCAAATCCCAAATCATTCCTGCGTACGCGTATTATCGGACCGTCGGTGTCAAAGTTCAGTTCAGTGCCGGAGTTTCTAGGACTCGAAGGTGACGCCACGCGTCATCGCGAGCAGTGTGTGCAGTGTACTCGCTACTCAAACTATAGACCAGTTAGTCTGACCTCATTAGTCTGCAAAGTGCTAGAATCAATCATCAAAGATAAATTGTTGATTCTGGACGCAAAACGAGCTCATCAATGATACTCAGTCATGGCTTTAGGGAAGGGCCGTTTTTGTTTGACTAATACTTCTGGACTTCTTGATGTGTAACAGAGAGTTTTGATCAGGGAAATCAGGCTATGATTATCCTTTCCTTGATTTCAGTAAGCTTTTGACAAGTCCCATACAAGACTAGAGGGTGCAGTTAAATTCATGAATCGGGGGCAAGATTCTTGATTGATATGTCGTGGCTATCAGGACGCCAGCAAAGGTTATATTAAATGGGTGCAATCACATGGAAGAGGTTCTCAGTGGAGTTCCACAGGGCTCAGTCTGGGCCCAGTTGCTGTTTATTAATATATTGGAATACAATTGAGAGAGTTTGACAGCAAAGTATTGAATTTGCAGATACAAAAGTTGTCAGGATTGAATTAGAAGGAAGACAATGATTCAGGAATGTTTTTCAACAGACCTGGAACAGCAGTTTGAGTGGTCTGAAGCTGGCAGATGAAATTCATTTGAGCAAATGTAAGATCATGCACGTCTGGACGATTAGCCAGTAATACACGAGTTGAAATGGGTGGGCAGAAACTAGAGCAGATTGAAAAGGGAAAGAGATTTAGGGGTTCGTGGTAATACAGCGACATCATCGTCGGATCCAGGTCGTAGAATCTAGGAAAAGCGCGTTAGCAATGCTGGGGGGTATTACAGAAATGTTACCTACAAAAGTGAAGAGGTAATATACTAACTGTATTGTGCATATGTTAGAACCACATCTACTAGAGTAATTGCGTGCAGGCCTGGTTCTCCAAACATATGAGAAGATTGCTGGTTGTTAGAACAGAGTTCAGAAAAGGGGACAAAAATGGTAAATTGTCTTTATAGTATGCCTTATGAAGAAGATTCGAAATTGGTATGTTTTACTAAGATATAGAAGGCTAAGAAGGAGATCTTATTGGAAGTATTCAAATTTGTGAATGGTCAGCATTCTGGAATATTAAGAGGGAATGTTTTGAATTCAGTTAGGGAAAATCGGTAGTAGAAGGTCATCACCATAAACTCGTAATGAAACAAAGTAGAACTAGGCTTCGACTAGTCCATTTTTTCACAGAAGGGTGGTTTACATTGGAATAAGCTACCGGGGGTTATGTCGCTACTGCATGTGTCCATCTTGTTCTTCCTTCAAAATTAGATATAGATAAATATATACGGAAGGGATTAGTTCGAATAATGTACTCGTGGATTTAGCTTGTTTTAAGGTAGGTGGGGTGGACTGAGGGTGAGACTGGTGGGATTTGCGGGGGGGGATATGTGCATCTCGTATGGGCCCTGGAGGCTCTTTGTTGCACTCTTTTTTATGTCTTTATGTCTTTATGTCATGAAGCTGTTGTTGATCAGGCTCTATGGGGTCGCATGACTCGGGAATCGACCTGGCTGCGGAGGGCAATCGGGATAAAAGAAAAGACGTACGCACACTCCAAATAGGAGCCATCCCCGGACCAGATTAACGAGCTGCACGGGTTCGGAGGAGATGGGGACCGGTCGGACAGAGCCGACCCGGCCGTTCACACACCTGTTATCGGCGCTGTGTTTAATGCGGCCCGTTCACGGGTTGTTTGTAACATAAATCGACCGGTGTCGGACAGAGCTCGGTGGTTCATTACGGCCGATTTATGCAGAATGCCGCCTCAGCTTCGTTAGGCCGGCTCGGTTGCAGACTTCTCACAGGACCTGGTCGGGCGGCGTTTTTTCAGTCACGATATTTCACCCGTCTCCGCCCACCAGCCATTTTTCATGGCCTGGTTTTTAGTGCCGCGCCCTTTGTCATATTTATCGCGACATCCCCTGCCGGCGGCCGGCGGCGGCAGGGTAAATTGGNGTTGTGTGCGTGTAAATGTAACTAACCCCGATGCGAAGATGGGCTCGAGTAAGGAGACCTTATTATTGAAGTTGATGGAGACCCACGGGAATATGATGGAACGAATGATGACGGAGATTTTGAAGTTAAAGAGATGATTTTGCTGCGAGATGATTTAGTTTTAAGTGACGTCACTGGTTTGTATACCAAGGTAGGGGGTTAAGAGATTACGGAGATTAGGAGAAGAGATTTAAGGAGAAGAGCTGAGCATATCTCAGTGTGGCAGGTACATCCACATATGAATATTGCTACTTACTGAAGAATAATAAAAATGGTATTATATGTGTTATTACTCTGTGGAGTGATAATTGATGTCGAAACGGTCAATGAAATCGTATTGTGAAATGTTACTAACCTCATATTATAAACTGTGCTGACGTATGGTCGTTGTGTGCATTCGCAGGATATGGAGCGAGTAATAGTGTTTTTTTCCTGCCCACTTTCGTAACTGCTAACTCGTATTCTTGTATGAGGCATAACGTACGACCTTCCAACCGTGTTATTTCTGCCAACGAGGTTCAGTGGTTCCAACATTAACACCCATTGGAAATCCATCTCCTCGAGAGTCGATGGCATCTCGAACATCCCGTGTATTGTATTCGCTTAAAAAATATAGAGCACTGCATTGAATGTTCAAAAGCTAAGTTGTTTATACAAATAATGACACAAACACCACCGAGAAGAAACGTACCGACCTGACTGACGCACTCTGGAACAAATTTGTAAAGGAATCTGAACTGCTGGACATGGAAATGAGCACGACCCTTTCTGTACTGCGACATTTTAAAAAAATCCTAAGTCTCGCTCCAAACGCGCCCTGCTCCCGTTCGTCGGAGACGCCCTATCGTCCTTGTTCGGTACTGCAACTTCTAACGATCTTGACGCCGTGCTGTCTCGTGTGAATGACCTGTCTGACTCTCAAAATGGCATTTCATCTGTGGTAGACAGTATTGTGACCTTGATGAATCAAACTGTAGTGGACGTAAATGACGATCGACGAGCTCTGAACCGATTGATAAACGTGACTGACTCCCTGACTACCCACATAAACTACCTTCAGGACACTTTGATTGAAGAGTACATCGCATCTACGCTGACCGCAAAAATAGACGCCATTTTCCTTGACCTTATCACTACCGTGAGAGATTTTCGTGATCAAATTATGAACCTGGAAACTATCCTTAGCCTGGCTGAAAATGGCATCATCTCTCGAGCTTTGCTACCACCGAGTCAGTTTATTACTATACTGAAGGATATTCAAACTAACCTACCCCGAGATCTCGCCCTACCATTTAATCCTACGAAAGTCCACAAGTTATATGCAAACGTCCATTCCAAAGTCATCAGAAATCTCACTGGTATCTCCGTCATACTGACCGTTCCGCTCTTGTCCATGAAAGATCATTTCACTGTCTACCAAATATTTAACGTCCCGTGCCAAAAGTTGGATCAACTCACTCGTTAATAGCAAATTATGAAATCCCTGAGACTAAGTACGTGGCCCTATCTGACGACTTCCTTAAATTCGTTATTTTTGATGATCATGACATGCAGGTTTATCTTCGACGCCAACTGCCATTCTGCCCTCTGAGACAAGCCATATTGAATGTGCAAACATCAAATCAGTGTATCCCTGCTCTTCTCACAAATTAGACCGACAAAATACGCGTGAACTGTGAAAAGACTGTCCGTATACAGACGACCGACCCGACCGCTCAGTATTTAGGCAACGGAACTGGTTAGTGAATCAAGTGCTTGAACCCCGATTTTGAACGTCGAATTTCATTCGTCTGCAAAGTCAGTATTCATGTTTAAATGCTCCGTCCCATCCATGTAACTTACTGTTTTCGCATCTCCATTGTCCGTTGTGAAACTTGACCTGGGATGTGGTGGATTTAGTGAGTATTTTGAAATCCCGATTCATTTCCAAAAAGATTCTTTCCTCGATTCATACCAGATTCACTACTTGAACCTAACACTCAATGCTACTGATATTGTGGAAAAACATACATTCTGACCTGAACCTGAACTACCTGTCCCTAGCAGCCTCTCTCAAAATGTTACCGCCGTCTCAGTCAAAAATGTTCAGCATCTCTTTGTTAAAAGCACACATATCAAATCACTTCAATCACGGACCAATTGGCATTATAAGGTAGTAGTTCCGAGTGTGACTGTCACTTAGTTCGCTGTGGCTGTTGTATTACTAGCCTTATACGTTTTCAAACGCCGGTGTTCGAAATGCCCGTCTATCCTTTCTGGCCACAATCCAACCCCTCCAATCCCTGGCTCTGTAGACTCTGGGGCCACTTCATCCGAACAAACTTCCACTGATCATCTGCCTCAACCGACCGGTGTACCGACCAACACTTCAATACCGACCAACACTTCGACCCAAGACAATCCATGGCTGACTCGACTGCTTCGCTTAAAATAGGAAATGACCACAGCATTTTGTATAATCTACAGACAACATCAGAGCCGATGTTATCGGGACGGACCGCGCCTGACGGACTGGACGGCTGACGTCGGCACGACTCGGACCGCTGGCGACCGGTTACATCACGAAGCATGTCCGGGGCATGGCTGCTTTGACGCCGGAAGGCTGACGTGACACGATGTCACTGACGCCACGCCACGTCACACATCAGCAGACTGTGCCGCCCCGTCGCCGGTCCAAGTCCATCGCCGCCGCTCAGCGCCACCTATCGCTTCTACAAACGGATACCCGCGCACCACCTATCGCTACTTCGAACAGCTGCTCGAGCGCCACCCATCTCTTCTACAAACGGCTACCCGCGCACCACCTATCGCTTCTACGAACAGCTGCTCGAGCGCCACCTATCACCACTTCTACGAATGGCTATCCATACGCCATTTATCATCGGCGTGTGATCCTAGTCACCGCCGCTACAACCAGACAAAGTGTGTGAGTCTGCGTTGACAGGTATGTGTGCGGGAACGTGGTGAAAAAGAGACTGTGATTATGAAAGGATCTATTTATTTATTATTTATTTATTTATTTATTTATTGATCATCAACAGGTCAATAAACCCACTAATAGGTGAAGTCAGGGTATCGAATCGGTGTGAAAAGAGACTGTGTAAGTGAGAAACAGTATGAGTGATAACGTAAAGTGGACGGAACTGAACTGAAAAAGTGATAAACTTGACTGAACATGTGTCGGTAAACTTTTAAGTGTCGGTCGGTACAAACTTTGAAATTCAACGAGACCTTCTTCAGACATTAACATTGGGGAAAATGGGGCAGGATAATGGTGTTAACTGTGTGTTCTTTGAAAGAAATGTGTGTGTGTGTGTGTGTGTGTGTGTGTGTGTGTGTGTGTGTGTGACTGTTGTGTTTCTGTGTGTTCTATTGAGTGGTTTGTGACATGTCCTTATTTTTAGTACTTGATATGTCATAGCATGAGTTCACGTGAACCCTAAATATCGATTCGCAGAAAATTTATTAAATCGCATGAAATTCCTGCGTAAGGACCTCGCGTTGTGTTGCAACAAAGTTAGTTATGACATGGCCGTGATCCTCCTTTGCCTTATTTGGTATAAACTGCTATGCGATATTTTATCACGTGTACTCATCATTGTCATTTGTTGAGTGAATGTGACGTCACCGGGCGAGGCCGGCCCGAGGCCGAGTGGAGCGACAGTCGCCAGCAGTCTGGAACTGGCTGCGACTGAGAGAGGGTCTGTGACCTGCCGCCGAGTGTGCGGTTGTATGGAGAAGTTGAGAGAGTGTTTGAAAGGAACAATATAGCGTGCAAGTGACAAAAGACTCTAAATTGGACTGAGACCGAACTCTTCGATTCCACAACTTCATTACAGGGGGGGGGTCAGAATCTCCCCCGCACGTTAACGTAATTCTAGCCGCCCGCAAGGAAGAGGGTTAAGTTGGTGGACTGAGATAGTATTGGTATTCTGGCCGCTTTCTGGTCAAGTACTTTGCTCTTTTCATTGAGCTACCCCGCGTCGACCTTAGCCTTTCCGGTCAATCATTTCGGGCACGGGTTTTTATGCCGCTGTATCCACTAGTAGAGGTCCAAACTTTGTGAACAAATTAGTTATAATCGAGAGTCCAGAAAACAACTAGACATAGATAACAGTATACCTGTTATCTATGCTCTACTGTTATATATGGCCTAGATTATGAAATATAATACAGAAATCCAAGTAATAAGTACGTACCCTGCTAAACATACCCACTTATGTTTTGTAGTTCATAATATAACAATTCTGGAGTCCAAAATGCGACTCTTTGTGCAAAAACTTTGCATCCCCATTGGGGAATCAGGCAGCATCAATACCCGGGCGTTAGCTGGACCCGAAAGGCTGAGGTCGAAGCAGGGTCGAAGCACTGAAGAGAGCAAAATATCTGACCAGAAAGCGGCTAAAACTCCAACGCTGGCTCTGAGTGGTCCACCAGCTTTAGCAATGAAAATAATGGATGCATCGAATTTATATAACAAATGCATATGCCAGGAATCGCTTGCAGTGCGACTGAACGGACCCCTGATCCCTACCGTCCGATCGGGCATTTGCTATTGGCCGACAGCATTTAGAGTTGGACGTTTAACCCTCGCACCGACAGGGGTCTGAGTCAACTTCGAACCGACGGGGGGGCGGATAACCGCCCCCCCAGAGATCTCGAAAACTACGCAACGTAGCGAGAAAGTGTCCAGAAAACGTGGCATGAGGTAGGCCGTGATGTATGTAATTAGCCGAAAATACTTAGCTATTTTTTGATTCAAGGTCAATTTATTGAGGTCACCTTATGAGGTAAAAAAAGGTCAAATTTTTCCCTATAGGTTCGAGTAAATGTGATGCACTGCTTCACATAATCCGGGCTAGCTCAGTAACTAACATAGCTAGGAGCAATCCGAAAAAAAACACTGCAATGCTCTTGAAACACTTTTTCGCTATCATGCTGTCAGATTTGAAATCGGTTCAATATTAAAGGCTCCAGAGGTCAGCGAAGGTCAAAATGCTTAATTTTACTGAAAAAGATTTTTTTGTTAATAACTTCTTAAGTGTTGAAGGTAGAGCAGTCATTTTGCGACCATCGTGTTTCTCACATCACGGCGCATCAAACCATATATCGAATGATCTAGTTAGGTCAAACTAAAAAAATGACCTGACCTGACCTGAGGTCATGTCAAGGTCAAGTCAAATTTTATGTCCGTCGATGGAGATTGACAAGAGAAACAGAATGGTGAAAACCACAGTACCCTATCTTACGTAGAACATGAGTTATTGTACAAAAAAACATATGACCTTTTGGCAACATTGGATTTGACCTTAACGAGGTCACGGAAGAAAAATACAACATGCATTCTTCTGCTCTGCTTCCGAATAGTGATAAGGATGAAAACTGGCCACATTTAGCCAGGTTTTGATCGATTGGTGCGCATTTCAATTTTTTCCCATAGACTTGTCTCATAGAGGTCTCAAAAATTGACTTGACCTCAGGTCACAGATATAAAAAATCCGAGATATACAAACTGTAGATATCCAAGGCCTTATTACACACTGTGAGTTTTAAACTGTTTTGTTGATTACTGTGGCTTCGGCAAGATGTCATACTTACAAAAACGTGACTTCAGGTCAGGTCATTTAATGTGACTTGACAACGTGACCTTAAAAGTAAGGAAGTGAAAAAATGAGAAAGTGTGCGGAATCGATGCCCAAACAGCTATGCAAAATTTGGCGGCGCTACTTGCCGCCGTTTTTCCGCTAGTCCGGACAAATATGTGGGGGGGATATCCGCCCCCCCCCCCGTCGGTGCGAGGGTTAAGGTACCGGCATGCCTTTTACACGGTTAACCCCCAAAGGCGGCGTCACCTTCCGAAAGTAGTGTTTGACGGAGGCATTTTGAAGTCGATTTCTTTACATGCAATCGTCCATAGCGAATGCTTAAAATCGAAAGTATGGGGTTACGCGTCTTCTCGCCCCCCCCCCTTTGGCGCCGCCAGTCTCCACTCCGTAAACTGCAGACGTCACCTTGACCTGGACTTGAGTGCGACCGCTGCCACGGATCACAGGCGATCCAATGCGGAAGCATCGATTCGAATCTGGGATGCCCTAACCGGGACGCGGAATAAGCCAAGCGATACAAATTTGACAGAGCATCGATCAAAACCAATCTGTCACTGAAAGGGACACTGCCTCTTCCGGATGATATCGCAAAAACAGGCTTTAACAAGGCCTAAGGACCACTTATGATTTTTAATTTCCATTAAACTCTTATCAAAAAAGTGCAAATAACACAAAAACAGTCATTAATTTCATTACTTATAAGAATCTAAAAACTGATTACGATTTATACACACCACTACGTACACGCTTCGAGGACAGTGAAATGGTTGAAGTGCTTAATGATAAGTTCCAAGCTGTTTTTACTATCGAGGATCAGAGTAACATTGCAGCACTGCAGCCCGAGCAGAGACCGAGGCCACTATAGGAGAGCTGGTAGCATAAGTATGAACTTGTTCTGGAAATACTAAAGAAAGTAAGACCAAACAAGGCAGAGGGCTGAAATGTAATTCATGTAGGTTTTAAGGGAAGCTGAAAGAAAGAGTTGTCAGTTCCATTGCAATAAGATTTCAAAATCACTCTGAGAGCTGGAATTCCCACTTGATTGGAAAAGAGCAAATGTTGTTCCTATTCATAAAAAGGGAGATAAAGAGAAGAAAACTAACAGAACCGGTTAGTCTGACCTCATTAGTCTGGAAAGTGCTAGGAATCACTCAATACAAGATAAGATTGTTGAATTCTTGGAGCAAACGAGTCATCAATGATACTCAGCATGCTTTAAGGATGAGCCGTTCTGTTTAACTAATTTCTGGACTTCTGATGTTGTACAGAGAGCTTTGATAAGGGAAATCAGCTAGATGTATCTTTTCTTGATTTCAGTAAAGCTTTTGACAAAGTCCCCCATAAAGGACTAGTGGTGCAGCTTAAAATTCATGGAATCGGGGGCAAGATTCTTGATCAGATAGAGTCGTGGCTATCAGGACGCCAGCAAAGGGTTATATTAAATGGGTGCAAATCAAAATGGAAGGAGGTTTTCAGTGGAGTTCCACAGGGCTCAGTCCTGGGCACGTTGCTGTTTATAATATATGTGAATACAATTGAGAAGAGTTTGGACATCAAAGTATTGAAATTTGCAGATTTTCTAAAAGTTGTCAGGATTATTAGAGAAAGACATGATCAGGATGTTTTTCAAGCAGACCTGGACAAGCTAGTTGAGTGTCTGAGCATGGAGATGAACATTCGCAATTTGATGTAAATGTACGTCATGCACGCTGGATCGAGTTAGCATGTAACACGAGTATAAAATGGGTGGCAGGAAACTAGAACAGATTGAAAAGGAAAGAGATTTAGGGGTCGTGGTAAACAGCAGACTATCATCGTCGGATCAGGTCGTAGGATCTAGGAAAATAGCGCTTAGAATGCTGGGGCTATTAACAGAAATGTTACCTACAAAAGTGAAGAGGTAATAACAAAACTGTATTGTGCTTATGTTAGACCACATCTAGAGTACTGCGTGCAAGCCTGGTCTTTAACATATGAGAAAGATTGCTGGTTGTTAGAAAGAGTTCAGAAAAGGGCAACACAAATGGAAAATTGTCTTTAGAGTATGCCTTATGAAGAAAGATTAAGGAAATTGGGTATGTTTTCACTTAGATATAGAAGGCTAAG
>VOPJ01011639.1:0-20156 GCA_014673585.1 Semibalanus balanoides
GGGCCGGAATACAATGTAAATTGCCGATACCAGCCGCGGGCCGGACGTCAGCCGGTCGCGGGCCGGAGATTGCCGACCCCTGGTCTAGCCCCATAACATTCAGAGCATAAAGATGAAACATTTACACTAGCTTGATGCAAATTACCAAAAGATTCAACATTCATAATGTGGATATGGAGCCAACAGAAACTCATCATAACAGACTCATAACTAGAAGCAAACTATCATTATCTGTGACGAAGTGGTAGCAGCCTAAAACCTGTCGTGAATCGTCGTAAGTGCAGCGGGGTATCGAGTCGGGGAGTGCGGAGGGTGTAGGCGCGCAGCAGGGTAGCGGTGAGGGCGGATCTGAAACGATAAGGAGATAAACGGCTATGTCCAAGTACCAACTGTGATTTCTTCTTCACATCAACCCAAAGACAGACTGAGATCCCATCACGCTCCGATCTGGTTCCCGCCCGCCGACTATCGCAGCAGCACGGCGCCGCCGCACACACGCCGTACCAGCCAGCACACTTACGTCCGCAACACGATGCGAGTAACAACAGAAAAGCTCATACAGAACGCGTTATTCATCAACTTGCAGTCCGGCGGCGACGGCCCCTTGCTCAGAGCCTGCTGGTTAACCGGCGGGCCAAGCACCTGGACACAGCAGGGGAATCGTGGTAAATAGACACACACCAACCGCGGCGGCCGCCACTGCTAAGAGCCTGCTGGTTACCGCGGCCAGTACCTGGGACACGGCAGGTGGACATCGGGTAAATAGACACACACAACCAGCGGCGACGGCCACTGCTAGAACCTCCTGGTTACCGGCGGCCAGCACCTTGCCACAGCAGGACACATCGGGTAAATAGACACACACAAGTAATCAGTACATATTGTGGAATGGTACGATATCCTCGAAAGCTTCTTTGTTGGGGCGGTAGATGGCAGCAGCGTGACAAGCGCGAGCGGTCACGCCGCTCGGGAGGCTAGCGCCTCTGGCGGCCGAGTGCCGCAACTATGAAACTTTAGTGGCGCGGGTCCAAGTAGTCAAATGCCGCACTATTGGAGTGGACTATTTTTATATCTGTTTGGAGTTAAGTTTGGCTATGGTTGATAGCTTCCGACCACGCCGGATCGAATGGTTAAGAAATCGACCAGATCGGTCCCATAGTTTCGGAGCATGAGCTCGTTGGCAACTATTTTTTGGCGGGTTTGGTCCAATTTGGTACACTTACACGCCAATTTCCGCTGGCGAGCCTGTGAAAACCGCGATAACACTGATCACCTGCAGCCCTCCACCTTGTCACCGTACTGGGCTGGCTGCTTCATGACACTGCTGCAAGTGAGTCGGACATTCCGTCTCCTCCCCCGCTCACATTCCGCCTCCTCCCCCGCCCACATTCCGCCTCCTCCCCCGCTCACCTGCACACCGACGGGTCGTGCGGCGGTCACCAGCCGGCGTACCTCAGCCGCTACACGGGTCAGTGACAGGCGGTCACCTCCGGGTGGGACATATCCCGCCTCCTCCCCCGCTCACATTCCGCCTCCTCCCCCGCTCACCTGCACACCGACGGGTCGTGCGGCGGGCACCAGCCGGCGTACCTCAGCCGCTACACGGGTCATACAGGCGGTCACCTCTGGGTGGGACATTCCGCCTCCTCCCCCACTCACCTGCACACCGACGGGCCGAGCGGCGGGCATTAGCCGGCGTACCTCAGCCGCTACACGGGTCATACAGGCGGTCACCTCCGGGCCCAGTACAGAGCCGGCACAGTACGGTATGTCGTGCATGTTCTCCACCAGCACAGCGTCCTGTGAGCAGAGGGACACAGCGTACTGTCAGCAGAGGGACACCGAGGCACGTCACAGGGGGACACCGAGGCACGTCACAGGGGGATCGGGTGTGCTCTGAGGGTACCAGTCATACCGAGGTTAACAAAGGGCCAGCGGGGAAAATAACTGTTTAAATTAACATTGGGACTGGAGCAGAGGAACATTTTATTGGTTAGTGGTGCGAATTGCACCACTACACTCCTTTGGCATTGACAATGATCATATATACACTGCACATGCACAGTATTAATACCCCTCACACAAACAAACTACTTATTAACAGCTGGCTGAAGAATACAAAAAAACACATCACTGAATCTTAGTGTAGATATTCATCTTTTTTTATCTCTCTCAACAGTATCAACTTAAAAGAATAACCCAAGCAAATATTATGTCTGACCATGTCTAACCATGAACAGAAACTAGAATGTTTATGTAAGCTTTACAAAAGTCAAGGATGAACTTCGTTTTCAAGTAGATATAATATATTTAATGTTACTCCATAGTTAATACTGAATAGCTATGAAAACCATCTGTAATGTCTAGTCTAACTCTATACCAACACTTACGACATTGCATTTTGAATACATTTCTGCTTCAACACAAGCAGCTTCAACAATTTGCTCCATTGGGCTGCTATTGAGAGGTGTGCCTGGAAAAGATGAACAAAATCGTTAAAAGTGAATTTCTTAGGAATTCCAATAAGTGTGCTATCAATTTCATGTATTTAGTATGGTGGGTTGAAAAGATGAAGTTGGGTCTGGAAAACTACAAATATAACTATAAGCTAATGTTTCCCTTCACCACCAGGAACCAGGACACCAGTCAGTCATATGATTAAGTCCACCCAACTAAACATTCCATTTCAGCACCTGAGGGAATCCAGAACCTATACATTCATATAGCTACAACCCCACACGAAAATGTACCTTCACAATTTTAAATAGAAAATGAATGATATAATTGCTTTGAATAGTGCTTATGGGGACAATCGTCTCCACGCAATACGTTTTTTTAATCTGATTATCATTTTTCAGACCAATGGTATCATCACACAATGATCAGCAATGCCTAATTAGCCAATGGAAAAACAAATGACTGCACTAAGCCCAAATATTAGTAAAACCTTACATCACAAACCAACAAGTCACCCATATATTTTAATAAATTTAAAATATTCAAAAGAAACCAGATGTTTGAAGTTTGTAATGTAAAAGATGGACATTTTCCATATGGTGTAGCAGTCTCCATTTCAATGAATTTAACTTTCTCTGATGATGATTGGTGTGTGATGGTGTGAAGTGGTGACACTGACAGTAAAGGTTGTGTGGCACCCACTGTTTTCATACAGTATGCAACAGTGAACAGTGTAGGTTTGAAAGTTTGGGAAGCAGGTGTAGGTGCCTTGAGGCTTGAGCTGGGGCAGCAATTTTTATATCAACACATGCTATAGTAAAATCTTAAATATCAGTTGTATACTTGTAAAATGCTCCTGAGCTTGTTCCACTGCTTCTCACCCACCAATCAACAGCATACAAAAATAGTGCCTGTTTCTCAGCCATTATCCATGCTTTTGTACTCCCAGTTTAGTCACTGTGGAGCTGTGGATGGGAGTAGAGTGAATAATTTTGATGTTAACATAGGCGGTAAGTACCTATGCTGCTAAAATGTGACAGCTCGCCAGAAATTTTATCATCTATGATCTAGTCCTAACACTAATTTCCCCTGCCTTGACCTTAACCTCCACCACTGGCATGGCTGAGAGTTTCTTCAACTGGCTGAGGTTGGTGGAGATTCAACCAATTTCAGTTAAAGCACAGGCCAAACTGCAAAGTGTGACACAGGAGTCAACAAGGTGCACCAGCCCATGACTAAAATCAGCATCAACCCAGACCAAGCAGGCCAAAAACCCACACCAGTCTGCACCAGACCAGCTTAAGATCCACAACAACTTAATCAAAGCCAGTAAAATGCCCTTATTGGATCAAAAACTGAGAGGACATATTTTCTTGAGCACTAAGTAGGTAGTTCCTAATGTGAAAAAGTATGAAAAGCTTTGTTTAAGTTAATCTGCCCTATATGACTGTTGCCTGCAGCGTAGCATTGGTACCGCACCATTACAGGTCTGCACCACACCCTACCAAATCCACACCAGCTTCTCTAAATCCGCATCAGCCAGGACGGGCCCGCACCAACAAGATCTCGTCCAATATGTCCTACTTTGCAGTCTGATGCACAGGACTAGTGAATGAAGGAAATTAAGCATTAACTTATTACCTTATCTGATTGAGGGCATGATGATAACTCATGGAAACCCAGGTCAGTTGGGCAAACTACGGGGAGGCGATCAAAAAAATGATCGATCAAAAATGGATTTTTTATGCCCATATTTGGGCATGCTTGAAGAGGTAAATTAAAATGCCAAAATCTTAATAGTCAGGGGATGAAAGCAAGTCAAAACCACAACAGCGCCAAGACAAAGCATGAAGCTGTATCCAGAACACAAAAATCAAACGGGAAAAAAATTATTTGAGCTTACATTCAGTCAAGACTGCGAATCTACAAATAGATCGTGCGCCCGGTCAAATTCACCGTCAAATTTTCATCGGGCGATTCCATTTTTTGATCGCGCAAACAGCTGGCTAATGCAAAATTTAGATCGCCATTCAGCTGGCCTAATCCAAAATTAGATCGCCCAAACAAAATGGCTAATCCCAAATTTAGATCGCCACCATCTGCTGGCTAAATCCAAATTCAGTCCTTTATGGGTTACTTTAATTTATTTTCAGCGATCACCAAATCAATTTATTCATTTATTTATTCAAAAATTTATTTATTCAAGGGTCACCACCTAACAGGTGAAGTCAAAAAATTAAAATAAACCTTAGAAATAAAATAAAAAAATTAGAATAAACCCTTGGTAATGGGTCCCCTACTCAGCCCCTGCCCTGTCTCTTTGTGACTGGCAAGTGGTAGGCCATTGACTACAAGTATTAATATGTATGGGGTTATTCAGCGCCTCAACAAAAAGAGGTTTTTTTCCATCCCACCAATTTGGAATTGCATGCTGTGTGATATATTTGAAATTATGCTCAGCAGCAGCCGCAGGACCGACCTTCCTTCAAGGCAGTGGGGGCGACTTTATGTTTGCTTGTAGAAAACCATTCCACTGAAGTGCCTCATTCTCATTCCGTCATGCCTCATCTTTGCATACGTACACAACAAACATCACGTTATCGCTTTATTTGGCAAACCAGAATTATGCATCAAGTATCATCCTCTCACACTGAATATAATAGCCTCAAAACGCTCTAACACAAAACAGATGCACAGCCAACACATTCAACATCTTCATACATCCAATGGTAATCCATGGTTATGCAGCAATGATAAACAGAACAATACTAGCATACACAAATATTGCACAAGGTATCAGTTAACATTAAGCAGACCTAGCTTCAAATGACAAATAGCAAATCTTAAAAGATTTAATACCTGTAAGAACACAACTTTCAGTCAATTTGGTTGGTTGAACTCAAATGGATAGGTAAATGTGAAGTCTGGCCACATCTTGACCTCCCGAAATCTGAGCCTTTAGGGCATTCACATTTGCTTCCAAGCAGGAATGTTTTCACAAAGTCAGTTGGGTGTAGATGAACCGCAAGAGTTCTCTGGAAAAAAAAACAAAAATATTAGCCTTCCCATACATTCCAAATAGCATGCACAAAGGCCTGCATTACATGCACAAAAAAATGACTGCTTGCCTAACTGCTCCACTTCTAACGAAAACAAGGCAATAAATTAGTGACAATCAGTTCATATATGAAATTAATAATTATACATGTAGAAATAGGGCACCTAAACCTCAAAACGTAACTTTCTCAACCAATTCATACATGCAACAAAGTGTATATTGCAATGTTGAAACCACTAAAAAATAATGCCTATCCATACACAACTACAGGCAGTCTATAAACACTTCTTACGCTTTGAGCCACATCACTTAACCATAGCAGATAAAATTGAGGATAATTCCCACTAAGTGTCTATTGTCCAACCTTCACCAAAAAAACACATACATAAGAAACTTGAAACTTAAATTCTATAGGACAAACGGCTATGAAAATGGCTACAGCCCGGTGCCGCCACAATGTGCAAAGCGCAACCATTTTGAAGATGCTTACTTATCTCGAATTCCAAGCCAGAAAAACAAACCTATATACCACAAAAACATTGCTCCCTGATAATATTTATAAATTCACAAGAGCCCAAAAACATTGTCAACTTGGCACAATATCGCCGGATAAAAAATAATCACGGGAGCTCTCACCTGCATCTTCCTCATCCCGTGACTTGTAAACGAATGGTGTTTCATCGTAAACAAAATGGTGTTTAAATACGGAATATAATTTTCCGAGCAATGATAATTAGACAGATATAAATGAAGTTTTCAATATATTTTCTGTGTTTTAATTAATTTATTAAATTATACAAAAGCAATTACTGATAATATTTACAAAATTTAATAAAAAAAAAACGGACTTCATATGGTCATTCACAGTCAGAGCCATTCCTATCGACGCATTCTGCCCAAAGCGCAACGCCCGATTTTGCCGGTACAATCATATATGGATTGAAGTTGATTCCGTGGCCGATTCTATTGAAAAATAATAGACCGTGATGAGCATTTTTCAAAAACCGTTGATGATTGGTTTGAAGTGAGGAAATGTCAGGCAAATAAAATCAATTTTAGATCGGATCTTCCTTAAAGGGCATTGCTCCCGCCCATTTTAATTGACGTCACGATCTATTTTTTTGATCGTTCATTTTTTGATCGCCCCTCCCCGTAGTTTTTGCCCAACTGAGGTTGGCGACACAAACAAGTGATTTGTCAAAGACCAGATGTTTATGTTGAGCAGCCAGTTTACCTCACATACCTACACCTCTTTAGCACAAAATAGCAATACAACTTTGGCATTTTAACACTGCAGACTAACTTCCATTCCATGACTATTGACTGGTAGGTATCACTAACAATAACCCAATACGAATATTAACAGAACATCACTCACCAGGAAGAGCTTTGACATGAATCATCCCAATCACAGCAGGAAGCTGTCGAGGGAATATATTGGTAAACTTCAACATTCTTCTCAATCCTGCTAGATGTAAAGAGGTGATATAAAATATTGATGTGTGGCGACATGCGAGGGGACCAACTCAAAATACTTGACAGTATCAGCACAAAAAGATATAATGCAATGCACTTAATGCTCGAGCATCTTATGAACCCTAATAAGTCAATGACGTACGTTAATGACACCTATATTTGATGTATCTATCGAATACCGATTGAATCACCCCACCACAACGCCCCCTTTCCGCCCTCCACTGTAAACAAAACAAATAAGAAAAATCGGTAGCACGTGTTTAGACCAACTGCCTCTGTTGCGCTATTTTCGTACCAGTTCCAAAAGACTAGAAAAGATGCCATATTTTTGGTAACAAATATATTTTTAACTGACATGCTTTTGTAATAATATAATTCAAAGTAAATAGTGCTATATTTTATAATTTTCATTGCATCATTCCGTAGCTATGCCCCTAAAATAAATGTATTGGCTCTGTGAGTAAACACGCTCCAATCACTCTGATACATTTTTGTCAGTGCCAATCTGTCACGAAGTTTTTTTGTTGTTGTATGGTTGCCATAGCAACCATCAGGTGTGCTAGCTGATCAGCTGTAGCGTGTTGTTTACCGTGGAGAGAATCTAAACAACTCCGAAGTCATTTATTTAGAACTGTGCAATAAGTCGAAACGGTGGACAAGGAAAGTCTTCGGACTTTCCGCGATCGAGTGATTGAGTGCTAGCGCTAACGACTGATATATTGTATGTGGTGGATCCTTATTACCGCAATGCTCTGCAGTGGTCGAATCAATGGAAGGCACTGATAACAGAGGTGTTTAATTTCGACTCGATTCATTTCATTTTCCGGTCATAAGTTAAAACAATTAAAATAAATTTTCAGCGAATGTATTTTCGTCGTGAGGTAACCAAAGTGCCCCGACGGCTTTGAAAATGTTGGATTACACTTCGAGACATCGAAAAGGTCTCAGTTTGATAATCGCATTGATTGTAAAGACGGTCGGTGCGGTGAAGTCTTACGGAGCCAGGCCGTATCAAAAAGTAAACCAGGAACGGCGCTTAAACGTCTTGTGATAATTACCTTCGAGAGGAAGGTAAGTAATTGAGGGTGCTTTGTTTTCATGTGTTTGGTACCATCCTCCAAAGTCCATTATCATCTCAAACAGGGGCGCAGCCAGAGGGGAGCAGAGCGGCACGTGCCCTCCCCCCATTGGTCCGACTTTGTTATCCTAAAAAATATATGTGACATCCCTTTTTGCGACTTTTTAGGGCCCCTGCAAAATACAGTGGTCTAAATTTGAGTGATTTTTTCGTGACATTTTTTTTTTTTTGGGGGGTGGAGTCTTTGTCGAGGGTGGCCCCTGAGGATGCTGTGCTCACCCCCCCCCCCCTTGTCGAAGGTCTGGCTGAGCCCCTGACTGCTCAAAGATGCTCTAGAGCAAACAGACAAGTAGTTGGTGACTGTTATGTGAATGGGGATGTCTATACATGGTGTTTCACTCACCAAGTTGGCAAATTGGAATTTGTACCTATACATATTTGCTTGTTCGCATGCATCATACTTATGTCCTATTTCCCATCCTGCCCGCCCATCAAACGTGCGGGTTCGTGCGGGTAATACGCCAACATTTGTGTTCCATTATCAGTCAAAGAACAAACTGTTTTCAGAAACGCCAGGCCAGGCACCATGACGTCCTCCGAGGAGACGCGATCGCGCACCATCCAGCGGCCGCAGATGCGGGTCGACCCCGAGGACGCCGACAACCCGTTCGTGCTGCCGTCCAACTCGGAGGTGTTCACGTTTCGGCAGCAGGACGTGCAGAACCAGAAGGAGAAGAAGGACTTGCAGCTGTTGATGCCCATCTACAAGCGGCAGTACCACCAGCCGCGCATCACCGCCCGCCTGCCGCCGACGCCCGAGCCTGACGACCCGCAAGTGGCGCAGGATGATGCCTTCTTCCGTAAGAACCTGGCATACACGCGCGTGGCTATGCAGAACAAAGGCGTCGAGCGCCAGACGCTGGCAGAGTTCGTTCAGAACAAGAAAGACATGTTCTTCCTGCAGTACACCATCAACGTGAAGCGAGAGCAGATGACCAAGCTGGAGACGACGGTGAAGGAAGAGCAGGAGCGGCTGGACCGTGACAGTAAGAAGATCGAGAAGGACTATCAGGTGTTCGACGAGTTCCTCAAGGAGAACGACCACATGGCCGTGGAGGCGATCCGACTCGCCGAGGACGAGGCCAAGACTACGCTAGACAAAGTGGGCCAGATTCGCCAGATCAACATCCAGATCATGGGCACCAAGAGTTTCATCATCAAGCTGGAGGAGCGGTTCCGCGAGCTGCGCATGTACCGCCGCTTCCTGTTCCTGCTGGCGCCGGTCGAGTGGCGCCAGGAGCGCGAGGAGCACGCGCAGCGGCTGCGGATCGAGCGCGAGGCGCTGCAGCTGGACGAGACGGCCTCGCTGCTGTCTCAGTCGGGCAGCCTGCTGGCGCCGGATCAGCGGCAGCGCCGGCGGCGGAGCAACATGAACACGATGACCAGTCGCGCCAGCATCGGCCGCCACAGCAGGAACACACTGGCGCCGGTCACCAGTCGTCTCAGCGGCAAGTTAACTCGGAGGGTCTCCATCCACCCGGGCGGCACCGGCACGCCCACAGTGGCCAACTCCGCGCGCGCCTCGGTCACCACGCTGGCGACAGTGACGAGCGTGGCGACCACGCGGCGCGCCAGTATGGTGCAGCAGCGCAGCTCATCGTGCGCGGTGCAGGATGACGATACGGCCGCCGACGCCGAGCTTTACTTCCTCGATACGCAGCAGCTGTTCGCCGTCTTCCAGGAGCTCGAGGAACAGAACCTGAAGCTGATTCAGAACTCACAGGTCGGTCATGTGCCGAGGACGATGCAGTCCGGCGTCCGAACGTCCACAGTCCGGAATCCGGGGTCCGAAATTATTAAGTCAGTATTACGGTAGAAATTCCCCTTTGACTCGCGCACGTAACCATAACCATTTATTCGGCTCATTTTGATTTTGAATGCTAACATCTGTATTGCTTCAAACCAAACACTGACTTTTCATGTCGGCACAGATTGAAGGAAACTATCCAAGTTCCCGTACTCCTGGAGTTTCCGAGGTGAAGCGTTCGTGTTAATGTACAGCGTCTGTTCGAGTATGTGGCTGGGGATATGACGCTCCCGGCTCCCTCCCCGGCCCTGCAGGAGACGGAGGAGTCGCTGGAGGAGATGAAGAACTCCGGCGAGGTGACCAAGGAGCGCATCAACCGCGAGGTCACCGTGCTGGAACAGCAAGTGGGACTGCTGGAGGAGGCTGTCAGGTAAGGGTAGCAGGTCAGTCAGATGGCTGCCAGCTGTAAGGTAACAATAGCTGATCATGAGCAGGGCTTTCAGGCGCCGCAACAGCTACCATGGTGCTATCATGGCGTCAATGGAGTAACAACAGCAGGTCGGGTCGGACTGCGGCTGGAAGAGGCCGTCCAGACGTGACAATGGCCAGCGCGTCTGCACGGTAGCTATGATGTGTTAAACGGCCATGCCACTAGGCATACAATGGGAGTGAGATTTCCGTACTCTCAGTATTCACATATTGTCATATTGCGCACTCTTGAATCACAACAATCGTAACATGTATTGGTACAAACTTTTACTAATGCACCTACTTTGGTATGCCTGTTGTAAAATCGGGGTGCAGGAAGAGCGATATATCGCCTTGGCGTCATCATTGGGCAATGATGTATAACATAACAAAATGATACAAAAACGAACCCAAGATACAACCCATGCTAAGCGTATCGCAATCAACTACTATCCCGCGTTGGTCTCGAAACTCCCGCCATCCCCGCCCGACCCCGCCGCTCCGCCGGGCACTGACCCCCCCCCCCCACCATCAGTAGAGCCGCCGGGTGCTGACCCCTCCCCCCGCCATCAGATGGGAGGAGGAGAAGAGCGAGCAGCTGGAGCTGTTCTGCAAGATCTTCAACCAGGGCGAGTTTAAGGCAGAGGAGCAGGAGAGCGCTCTGGCCGAGCTGAACGAACGCGTCACAGAGGTGTACACGGTGATCCTGGGCGAGAACCAGGCCAACATCAGCACCCTGCAGATGCTCGCCTCGCTCGAGAGCCACATCGAGGACATGTTTGGCTACCTGGAGACGGTGGCCTCGGACCGGCTACACGCCGCAGAAAAGGTGAGGAAGGAGAGGCGGGGATTGGAGTGTTAGGGATTCTGCACCCTTTCAACTAAGGTGAAATTCTACAACTGTGAACTGGTATTCTGGCACCGTAGCGAATCCGTTAAAGCAAGCTGGTTTGATTGAGTTCTACTTGAATTGCTATGCTGGTGGAAAGTACTAACATTTCAGTGGCGCCTGGCATAGGTGCATGTTTGGTGCACTTTTCTCTAACTCGTCTGAGCACCTTCCGCCACATCCCCACCAGCTGCTGCGTCAGCCCGTCTGACTGATCTGTCTCGGCAGCCGATGTGACCTCCTTCTGACCCCATCTGACCTCCAGCTGACCCCGTCTGACCTTCAGCTGACCCCGCCTGACCTCCAGCTGACCTCCATCTGACCTCCAACTGACCCGTCTGACCTCCAGCTGACCTCCATCTGACCTACAACTGACCCCGTCTGACCTCCATCTGACCTCCATCTGACCTCCAACTGACCCGTCTGACCCCGTCTGACCTCCATCTGACCTCCAACTGACCCCAGCTGACCTCCAGCTGACCCCGTCTGACCTCCCCTCCCTCCTCACCAGCTGCGGGACCGTGAGCGGCGGCTGAAGCTTCGTGAGCAGAAGATCGTGCAGCAGCAGCGGGCCCAGGCGGAGCGGCTGCGGCGTACACGGCAGCGCGCCATGGCAGAGGTGGTGCGTCACACGGGCCGACCGCTGGTGTTCCGCTCACGACCGCCGACCCCGCAGCAGCTGCAGAGGAAGACGGCCAAGGAGACCGAGGAGGAACTGGAGGAGTATAACTACTTCTTCGGAGAGTGAGGTGCAGGGAGAGGGGTGACGCTGAGGGGGAGGAGTGGAGAGAGAAGCAGGGGAGAGAGCGGTGACGCTGTAGTGGAGTCGTGGTGGGGCGGCTGAGCTGCCTTGGTGGAGAGGGTAGAGGCGATGGGAGGCAATGGGAGAGTGCAATGTCAGAAACGTAAAATTGTTCCAGTTTGTCTAGTGTCTCGTGTGTCCAATACAGGTATATTGTCGGTAAGGCTGGCTGTCCCGGAGGAGTGGTTTGCTGTGAGATGCTGAACACAGTATACTAAACCGAGGTACACGACACGACTCGGTGCTTGTGCTTGGCTTCTGCTACAACGGACCAGTTCCATTTTCTGCCTGTCACCTCCCAGTTTTGTTCTGAATCCCAAGCTCACTCGCAAGACCGCGTCTGACTGACATGATAATGTATTGACGACGGTCAGTGATGAGCTGATAGGGGGCAGTGTGGAAGGGGGTGGAGCGCAGCAGACAGCCTAGAACTTGTCGACGAGCTGCAGTATCCGCTGCTGTTCGGCCAGGCGCTCCTCCGAATCCTCAGCGTCGCCCAGGTTACCGGCGTACTCTGCAGAATACAGACCAGACGTCAGCATGTTAGATGAGAGTACCATGCAGTCTCCTGGGGAGAGGGGGGGACAACCGCATTTCCCGCTCCGGCAGCAACGCCGCGTCACACAACAGTCACGGGCGGCCGGGGGGAAAACACATCACAGGAGCGACGCGTCACAGACGTCACCTCAAATTAGTCAGGACATAAACAATACACATATTAAACAACACTATACAACTGAGTAGTGGCAGGGACGCTACATTGCAATGTGAATGATGTCAGATAAGTGCGTGCATGACGACGTCACTGCTTATTTGCAGAAGAACGAAAAGTTCATAGATTGCTTTTAGTGACAATGGCTATCAACAAAGGGTAAAACACACAACACAGTATGGCAAACTATGACTGACAATACACTGCCCACTGCCGATCCCCCTACTACGCATCCTCTCATTAAACTCCTCACCCTCTGTCTCCTACCATAGACCGTTATCTCACCTCTCATAATATTCCTGATGGTCTTCACTGACGCATTTCGAATGTTGAGCATCTGCATGACCCGCTGTTTGACCTGTGTAGCGCCGGCGGCACACGCCTCGAGCACGATGAAGTCGACCAGCTGTAGGGTGAAGAGGCCCCCCTCCAGACGCCGCACGTACATCTCGTCGTCATCCAGACCCCTCTCTCGCTCCAGCGACTGGTCTGTGTTTACCACCTGGGAAGGGAGAGGGACCGAGCGCAGAGGCAGCTGTCAGACGCCTGTGCACCTGGACAGAGGGCGCTGTCAGACGCCTGTGGACCGAGCGTAGAGGGCGCTGTCAGACGTCTGTGCACCTGGACAGAGGGCGCTGTCAGAACGCCCTGTGCACCTGGACAGAGAGCGAAAGCATAGGTGGACGGGCCGAGATAGTGAAGATGGACTGTGTAACCTGTGTAGGGCTGTGTAAATAAACCATTACCCAGCCTGCGCGGTGTTGGGGATGCCGGGTGTGGGGTACTATGGAGGGTAACGGTGACTATGGTCAAGTAGTAGACGAGCCGTGGGTCACCTGACGGATCTAGGGAGTCTGAGCGCAAGCAACAATATCTCAGATGCGCACGCGCGTCGACACGTGTGAGAAGGAAGGAGGATCGGGATTGTAGGCGAAACCTCTGAGTATGAGAAGACAGATGACGATAGATAGATGTTGAGTACGAAATGGCATACAAGACAATCAAAACAGCAACAGATTTAGGAGGAAACTAATCGAAAGCACCACATCTCCGTCTTCCACAAGTACTGAGTAGGTACGCACAAACCAAACAGCGATAAACTTGCAATATATTTCCAAATGGACATCAATAAGTTCTCAGAAACACCATCATCCTACAGCCACGGAGGCGACTGGACACACATTGGGCCAACCTGCCGATTGGTCACATCCAGCTGCTGCCACTCTATCAACTCACCTTATCCAGGTACTTGAAATGCAGCTCCATCAGCCTGTCGACCTTTTCACAGTCGTTCTCTGTGAACTTGGTGACGATCCGCTGTCGCAGCTGGCCCCGGCAGTGACGCAGGAGACCGCACAGGATCGACACCACGTGCTCTGATGACAAACGGTACGTGGTTGGTAGCGGCAGCTAGTTAACCAATAACGATGGGTGATTGAGCCAGGTAGTTAGTCACCCGACACGGTGTGGCGGCACGCAGCATTGGGAAACGGGCGCCGCGTGTCGACAAACAGGCTTCCAGGTGGGCGCCCAAGACACTACAGTTTATATGTTGTTGTTGTTGTTTGTCCTCCTGGGCCGCAGCCTAGGAGGCCGCGCCATCAGCCCCGGAGGGGCTTCCTATGTGGCGGAGGTAACCCCGCGCCAAGGCCGCGACGACGTCCGCATCTCGCAGTCTGTCAGGTGCCGGGTATATGGTACCAGCAGGCGAAGACGGGCCCCGGCCAGAACATGGGCAACCGGAGGAGCAACGTGCTCAGGGGTGTCCGCCTCCCTCTCTGCAGACGATGCAGAGGGAGGCGGGGCAGCCCTATTGCTACACTGCTACACTCCGGGGTCGGTCCGGCGGCCGATCCGATGAAGGGTATGATTCTGCCCGTCCCAGTGACCGGCCGCGCAACTGATGAAGTTGAATCGCAGCGTTCGGTCGTCACGGGACAGGCGTCGGCTAGTCGGTCTCCCATGATGGACTTGAAGAGACCAGCCGGCAGTCCAATTCCAGCGGTGGAGTGGCAGCGGCGACTAACGTCTTCATAGCGTTGTGCGGACATCGGTAGGGGTGTCACCTGCGGGCCCAAGAACCGACGCCTCCCCGGCGGGACGTTCCGCCCGCTCATTACCCGGGCAGTCCCGCCAATGAGATGGCACCCACTGCAGATGTACAGCCGGCCGCCACCACGGACGGTCAGCAAGGCTGGACCAATATTGGCTCCAAGGACCGACCCTGAGCGGCGGACCCCCCTCCAACAGACGCAGAGCCGCCTGGGAGTCGTGCAAGATCACCAGAACGCCGGGATTGTCGGCCTCCAGCTCAACCGCCGTCCGCAAAGCCGCCCGCAGGGCGCAGAGCTCCGCTCTTGTGCTGGAAGCACATCGAGCCAGCCGAAACGGACTCGTGCTCCTCCGCCGCTCGGCAAGCAGATCACGGCTCCGCCCCCGCCGCGCGCCACCCCCGGCCTCCGCGAGCCGTCAGTCCAAATCCATGTGGCGTCAGGGCGGGAGGCGGCAAGGCACTAACTCTGGCCGCCGCCCTGCGCACCCGGTCTGGGGCGCCCGCCACCACAGTCTTCAACGTCAAGACCGAAAGATTTATATCGGTCGGGTCTCTCCTATGGCGGCAAGGTCACGCACAGCCGCGCCTCAAAAGGGTGTGGCCGCTCCAGCCGAAAGCGAGCGCCTTGTGCCCTCGGTCCTCCAGCCTGGTGACGTTCACCAGCCGGGGCAGCCACGCCTCTCCGACCGACCGCAGCGGTCCCCGGCGGGGGAGAGACGCAGCGGGCCGAGGCATCGGACGGCGAGCGCACCCCGGCGGACCCCGACGGGAAGCAGACCTGCCTCGCCATCAGCGCGTCTACCGGGGTTGACGACGGGCATCCCTGGTGAATTACCGAGCCGCCGCGCTGCAGCTCCCGGTTCCGACGGTCCTCGAGGGGTGGTGACGGGGACGCTGCCGGCAATCCAGCAGCAGCGGCAGTGGCTCCAGCGCGCCCCTGACGTACCCGTTAGCCACGGTAACGCAGCTGTGCCATCCCGATCCCCAGTTCCGGCCGGTGAAGCTGTCGCAGCGTGGGCGATTCGCGGCTTGACCTTGCCGCGCAGGGTCGCACAGTGCTCGCCGAAGTGCAGTAGTCGGTTAGCGTCAACGCCGAGGAGCTTTAGGTGGGGGCTGCCTTCCACCATCAACACCCGCCACTTCTGATTCTGAAGTTCCTTGGCGTCCTGTCCACTGCGAGAGGACAGGCTTGAGTCTTGTGTCCAAGCGATGTTTCATTTTCCACGTCCTGGCCACGCGCCAGTGT
The DNA here is from genome assembly GCA_014673585.1 of Semibalanus balanoides. Lineage (NCBI taxonomy): Eukaryota > Metazoa > Arthropoda > Thecostraca > Balanomorpha > Balanidae > Semibalanus > Semibalanus balanoides. The sequence goes on from VOPJ01011639.1 coordinate 16,047, forward strand.
GTCGGCCGCCTGCTGGGCTCTCAGTCGCGCGACTTTCGAATGGAGCAGCCCGGAGCTGAAGTGGGTCGCGTGTCCGTCGGCGTACATGAACACGATGTGCCGGGACGGTCCTCAAGTGCCGTCACCAGGTCCGCCGCCCAGAGAGTATAGAGGGTCGGGGCAACACGCTGCCCTGCGCAGTCCGCGGAAAGGCCTCTCTCGCCGAGCGGTGCCGTTGAACGCTCACCCGGGCCCTCCGATCCGCAGGACTGGAAAGATCCAGTCCACCATGCAGCGAGGTAGGTGCATTACGTGAAGGACTTCAGTCTCAGCATACGATGGTCGCTGTTTGTATCGTAGGCACCGGGCGAAGTCAAACGCGAGCAGGGCGAAACTTATCGCGGTGCGGCCCTCCAACCGGGCGTCCGCGGGGTTCGGCTTGTTCCCCATCTTGGACTTGCGTGGATGAGCGCGCCCAAACTCTCCTCCGCGGCACGGCCACGGCGAAGCCGACTTGGCTCCGCCGGACGAGGTTCGTTTTCTCCTCACTCAGGTGGTTTAGTGGGCTCCGACCCATCCTCTCCGTCAGTATTTGGCCACATGACTTGTCAGCTGAGATGGGGCGGTAGCTGGAAGTCTCTTGCGGGTTCTTGGCCTGTCTTGATGATGGGGATGATCTGTGGCTCTACGCCACGACGCTCGCACCTCTGCTCGAGCCAGGAGAAGGTTGATCAGGTGAAGCAGCGTGGTCTTAGCATTGGGCCCGAGATGACGGAACTGTGTTCTGCACCACACAACCGTCGGGGCCGGCGCCATTCTCATCTTCATTCCGCTTCAGCTGCGTCTCCAGCTCCTGAGCGGAGAAGGCTGGCAGGCCTCTGTCTTGTTGTTGTTGTTGTTGTTGTTATTGTTGGTGGTTGTTGTTGTTTGTTGGTTGTTGTTATTGTTGTTGTTGTTTTGTTGTTGTTGTTTTTTGTTGTTTTGTTGTTGTTGTTGTTGTTGTTGGAGCAGGTGCACGGCCTCCCGATCTCAGGGTCTTCAGGCGGGCTTGGTGGCGCGGTCCCTGCTTCTTGGCTCGGACTTTGCGACTGGACGGCGGCGTAGGTGCGGGCGAAAGGCCGGTGGCCTTCTGGCGGTCCTCCACGGCCAAGGCGGGTGGTCCCCGCTGATGGCCGACCGGGGCACGCACCCTGAGCTGCACACCCTCCATTGTTCCTTCACATCTTGAGAACGCGCCCCACGCTGGTAAGGTCTGTTGAGTTCAGCTTTTGAAGCAAACAACCTGAAAGATCCTTTTTCGAGCACCTCTCACAGGGCGGCCCTCGGTTTCGCCTGCTTCCAGATCTCACGCTTCTCCCGAGAAGGGGTCCGCGTGGAGGGCGACTCGAGCAGCCCGCCGCTGCGCGACGGCGGAACCAACCAGCCTCCGGGTCGCTGCCCAGGGCTTGGGGTCAGCCCTGGCCCACGCGGGATGAAGCTTGGTGGACTGTTCCAGGTCACAGGCCGCAAACTGTCCGCCAGCACGTCACAGAGCAGGGTGCCTGAGGTTAGACCAGCGAGGGCGGCCTCCACAGCCCTCCTTGTCTGGGGGCCCAGTCCGCCTGTGGAAGGCCCACTTAGTCTTCCTGATGGCGGCGCGCCGCGGCCGCGCTGACGGGGACTCGGATCACCATCGGGTAGATGGTCCTACCCAGGTCCGGCCCCGACTGCAGGTGGCAGCGCGCGGCCAGGTCCTAGTATGGCAGAGAGCCACGTCCGGGCAGGTCAGGGGGACCTCACCGTAACCGGCGCGCGTGGGTTCTCGCTGTTGAGGACGGCCCAGTTGGCGGCGTTCAGCCGGTCCTCACCAGTAGTTCCACACGATCCGGCTCGTGCAGCCGCGTCCACACGAGGGTTGATGGCCGTTGACATCACCGCGACGAGTAGCCGGTCGTGGTGGGGAACGCTCCAGGGAGAAGCGGCAAACTCTGTCCGTCATCCTCCGGGTCGGAATAGGAGGGCGGTAAAACAATATATCTACGTAACAACTCGGTTGACTAGAGGACCGGTTCGGGAGAAGACTCTGGTAGCACACACTCAGTAGTATTTCCTGGGGCAAGAGGGGCGACTCCGTGATGGTCTTGAAGTTTAGCCCGTCGCGATGAAGATTAAGCACGTCCCACCTTGACCGGGCCACCTGCCCCGCGCCCTCCTGGAAGTACCGGCAGCGTCTGGTAGCCCCTGAATGTCAATGGAGGGGACGCGTCCCTAGTTGCGCCTCCTGAACCGCGCAACACGTCGATGCTGCGAAGAAGACAGCCACTGGCGAGCATCTCCCTTCTTGGGGTCGGAGACCGCTCCGCGTTCCAACTCACTACGAGTAGGCGGCTTCTTTCTTGCATGTTAAGACGATAGCGCGAGTTTCTTGGCGCGCCTGGAGCGCCCCCTCGGCTCGCCTGGGGCTGGGCTTCCCAAGCCCCGCTGTCGGCGCTTGCAGGCGGCGGGGCGCTGGGGTTCCACTTAATCAAGCCGGGGCCGGGCCGCTCGCCACGGCACCGGTCCCGGCAGGTGTTGAGTCAGGAAGACGTCGTGCGGGCAATCGGCCGCAGGGTTCTCGCCTTGGGAGCGATGGAGCTCCGTTTGGTTGGCCCCTGTCCGTTTTCCACGGGCAGGTTAGGGCCCGCCAAGGCCCCTCCACCGTCCACTGGGGAGGCGGACTCCGTCGGAACAGCGCTTGCTATCGTGCTTGCTATGTACGAGGTCTATCTAAAATTGCCACAAACTTTCCTCGATCAACATTCATTACTGCACTCGTTCAAGCTGCAGCAGCAATGATCAGCAAACACCCAGTGAGACAACCAAGGGCTGTCATCACACCAGTCCAGATAACCACCGAGAAGTACAATATGTCATTGAACCCCTCTAAACCAAACTAATTATCCCATGCTGCCGTTAACCCTCCGCCTTCGGCAGCATAAGACAGAACTGTTAATGTGATGACCACCCCGCCACCACAGGGCCATGACTGTCAGGTCCGGCTTACCTTCATGCTCCTCGACACTGAGACCCTTCCGCTTGTGTTTCCTCGGTGTGTGCATGAAGAGCGGGAAGAGAGTTCCGCAGGCCGAGGATCTCGACGAACTTGTTACAGTTGTCGGCGCCGGACGGGCCTGAGGTAGCGTAGTTGCGTACCTTCAGTTGAGCACCTTCAGCGCGCCGTTCCTGGACAGCTTTCTTCTCCCTGAAACCACGGCAGGATTAAGGACAGCGGTCAGGTTACGTCAGTGGTCAGATCAGGTCAGGGTCAGGTCAGTGGTCGGGTCAGGCCGGGTCAGGTTACGTCAGGCCGGGTCAGGTCAGTGGTCTGGTCAGGCCGGGTCAGGTCAGACTAGGCCTGCGCTACCCGCTAGGGTTCCTTAGATGTCAACGAGTTTGATCGAATTTCAAGATCGTCGGCGATACAAATGAGGCCGGTATCCATAGACTCGCCGCTCAGCCTTTATTCAACCATGGCATGGTTACAATCGGACTTCTGCTCTGTTCTGAGCACAGTCTTAGGTCCGACTAATGAATGAATTGCTACGAAGGATGCTAAACGACTTGTACAAGTCATAATCTGCTGTGGCAGAATGTTTGTTTACGTCCAGCTAAGACATGATGAAGTACCGCTCGGTAACGCAAGTCCATGTCACCAGCTCTCAGACCAAACTGTAACAACTTCCTACGTGCTCTTGACTTCGGACGGGACCCCGCCTCCTCCGATGATGATTTGGGTTCAAGGGCGGGCCGAAAACAAATGTCACATGCCGCCCACCCCCGCCTCCCCCGAGGCACGTACCTGAGCATGAGGTTCATCAGCTGCAGACCCTCGCCCTTGAGGAAGCGGTCCTTGTTCTCGGCGAGGAGCAGGACAGAGCAGAGCGAGTCGAACATGTTCTCCATACACTCCTGTTCCTCCGAGGAAGCAGGGTCGTGACGTTTGTAGTAGGCCAGCTGCTGCAGCAGCACGTCAATGCCGTCCAGCTCACCCAGCAATGTCCTGTGGCCTAATGTCCTGTGGCCACACAGCACACGTTAATGTCGTCCAGCTCACCCAGCAATGTCCTGTGGCCACACAACACACGTTAATGTCGTCCAGCTCACCCAGTAATG
>VOPJ01011643.1:0-49469 GCA_014673585.1 Semibalanus balanoides
TGTTCAGCAGCAATTACTTCATATTTTGCACCACAAACGGCGTACATTTGAGAACTTTTTGGAAGGTGGCAGTGTGAGAAACGTCGACTTGTTTAAGCATACGAACCTTTGCATACGACCTTTGTCACATTCGAACTTTATACTATACGAACCTTTTCCAGTGCAAATCATTGCTTGCCAACTAGTTTGTCCATTACAAGCATTTTCCTTTACGAACTTCAGCATACAAATATGTTGCATACGAACTTAATCCGTTACGAACTTTTGTAATACGAACCTTATCCGATGCGAACCTTTTCCATTACGAACTTTGGCCGTTACGAACTTTATCCCATACGAACCTTTGCATACGAACCTTTGCTTACGAACCTTTGCTTACGAACCTTTGCTTACGAACCTTTTTAATTACGAACATCAGCATACGAACCTGTTGCATTCCAACTTTATCCGTTACGAACATGTTTAATACGAACCTTATCCGATGCGAACCTTTTCCATTACGAACTTTGGCCGTTACGAACTTTATACCATACGAACCTTGTCCGATACGAACCTTTGCATACGAACCTTTGCTTACGAACCTTTTCCATTACGAACCTTTTCCTTTACAAACTTCAGCATATGAACCTGTTGCATACGAACTTTATCTGTTATGAATTTTTTAATACGAATCTTATCCGATACGAACCTTTTCCATTACGAACTTTGGCCATTACGAACTTTATCCCATACGAATCTTATCCGATACGAACCTTTGCATACGAACTTTTGCTTACGAACCTTTTCCATTACGAACCTTAAGTTTACGAACTTTTGTCCGTTTACCGGTTAACCCTCGCCCTACGGGAGCTTTTCTCACCTTCGCCCTACAGGCTACGCCCTTACAGTTAACTTCCAAACCAAGCAACATGGAGCAACGCAGTAAGAACTAGCAGTCAATAAAGTCAAAAATGTTGTTACAAATGGCGTCATGAGTTTTTCACAATTCGGGAGCTATCGCTGTCAAAAATAGAGATATTGCTTTGAAATTTTGTTTGGGTATTCACCATGCTCAGTTCTATCACATATTCTATCGTTTTTGTTTCTTCTGTGATAGTTTTGATTTTTTTGTATTTTTCAAAAAATATAGTTAATTTAAATCCTTGGAGTCAAAAACCAAAAATTTCAGAAATATTATATTGCCATTTAAAAGAAATGTAATTTTCTATCTGTGCCGTTTTCGGTTAAAATTTGTCTACAAAACTCTATTTTCTACGACTTTTCAAACATATATCGTTTTTCCACCAACATGGCGTTACTAAAACGTCATTATCTCCTAATCTACTCAACCAATTTCAATGAAATTTGTATAGCATACGTGCAATCATTATAAGCTCAGCTACTAAAAATATCAGCAAGATGCGCCGCATGTGTAAAAAGTTATTCAATAAAAACTTCAGGGGGTGGGGGCCTGTCCGCCCCACCCTCCCACCATAGGGCGAGGGTTAAACACCAATCACCATCGTCATATGCTTGTTGCTGATATGGGCGCCTAACGGCGCCCTAAAGCAAAGATCATGATTGTATTGCCGATGTACACGTGCATTTTCCATGCTTCAACTCAACCCCCCATGCTACCAGTGATTGCCCGACTTGTCTGAAGTCAGTGGACGTTGGACCGAGACATTTTCATTACGTAACTCGTACGTCATGTTCGCCAGGTAACATCGACGCGGCGCTAATGCACCTGGAGAAGTTCAGGCGGCTGTCGTACAAGCAGGTGTGGGAGACGATGGATAACTACAGCTACTACCGCTACTCGTGCCTGCTGCTGCAGGACGTCTACCTCAGCCAGGCCGTGGCCGCTGAGAAGGAGGACATGGAGAAGGCCTTCAAACTCTACCTGCGCGCCTCAGTCATGGCTAATCAGGGTCAGTGGGGGGGGGGGAGGAGGGAGGGGCATGACGAGGCAGTGCTCTGGCTGTGGTGGGGTGGATGGTACGTGTTAACGTCCTGGTCTGTTACTGCAGTTTGTCTGTCATTCTGTTTTGTTTGTTGGGTTCAACTGTGACAGATGCTTTTTAGAGTTTGTAAGGTACTTATTGAAAATTGAGATTAGTTTGTTTCTCGTTGGCATTTCGCATGAAATGTCTTGTTTGGATGTTCAATCAATCATCTAACTGTTTGCCTTCGCTCAAGTCTTGAAACATGTAACAACAAGCAAATTGATCATGCATTTCGCCGAAAGCAAAAAATAACTAATCGTCATCGTGTAAAAAGATCGTGTCTAACTGCTGTGTGTCTTAATCAGCGACACTACTGTGACTTGTGCTACCACCTTCCTGTACCACCATGTCCTCCAGCCCAGAACATGCAGGCCGAAGCCATGGCTCAGTACAACCTGGGCGAGATCCACGAGAGAAGAAATGGGCCAACTGGCAGAAAACGTCTACTGCGTTATTCGCCCGCTACGTAGGCCGTACGTCTGCGCCTCTCGGAACAAGCTTGCTGAAACTTCAAGGGCGTCCTGCATGGCGCTTCCGATCGCAAGAAGTGTCATTGCTGCGTGAGGTTCGCGCGCGCGCTGGGGTTTGAATTTAATTTTTGGCTGGCGACTAGGAACCAACGACAGAGACGTCTGGCTTAAATGAAATAGTTCACGCTGCAACGTGGGTTCTTGAACTGAGATAGCAATTTGTAGACCCGCTGTTTAGAAAAACCCTAAACTGCAAGTTTTCTGAGCTGAAGGGCTCTCCACCCGAAGTAATACTTTAACTTTTTGGTCAAAGAATTGTGGGCACCGTCACACGCCTGGGCAGAGGTCTGTAACAGTAATCTTACCGACTATGACATTCGGAATCTGAGTTGCCCTTGAGCCACGTTTGACGTTGCGGCAGAGTACGCATAAGTTTTGATGAAATTAATAAATTTACGTCCTTCTGTCCTGAATTGGCGCGATGGCATGGCTATTTTTGACATTATGAAAAGAAGTTGTATTTGAAAATATAATCAAATTGTGTTTGAAAAAGCAATCCAAGGTGAACTGTTTCCTTTAATATTGATTCCGGTGCTGACATAGTTCTGCACCATCGCCGCAGATTCTGCTCATCATTTTTAAAGGTGCTATAATTGTGTCATGAATGACTCTTTTTCTTACATTAGCCACCTGATTCTTGTGTGGTGATGTTTGCCGTTAAGTGCGCGTCCTTCTCGTGAACCAGGATTGCGTTTATTACCCCAACTCTGTATTTGTCTGAAAGCATGGATTTAGCTTAGTACTATAATGCACATTAATTGCTCGCTGCACGGCTGAACATGTGATCGCAGATACGAATAACCAGCCGTCTCGTACGTTGACCGATGTGTTTGTGCGGCATCAGGATGGGCAAGCTGCCGTTGGCGGTGGATAACCTGAAGCGCAGTGAGCACATCGCCCGCGGACAGCATCTGGACGANAATATGCCTTTAGTGAGACTAAAAATTGCTGCCCGACAAGAAAGTCAGGTTTCCCATCTTCCAGAAGTACTGTTCCGCGTGCCACTGGCCACATACATAGGCTCAAGGCTTATGAACTACGCATACAATGCTGCCAAATAAAATTCAAATAAAAATTATGCTAGGTTTTCAGACCAGCCGAATCGACTGGTCACTGATGACGGCCGGCCGACCGACCGCTACCGCCGACTCCGCCGACAAAAGGTGACATGTGTCCTGTGTAATTTGACATACAGAATGACATGACATGTAGAAGATCCTGGAGATCTATGACCATGATTTTATCTGCAATGTACAGGGTGCGGCAGAAATATGTACCTGTTTCTAAAGTCATGTAAATCTGGTGATAGTGTCGATAGGGAGATGTTTCATGCACAATTAGTATTGCAATTGATGTAAGTTTATGTTCCCGAAATTCCTATCAAGTATCTTTATTTATTGCAGAGCACCGTCAACTCAAAGTTGCCTACAAATATGGGTCGTTGCCAATTTTATTTTGGTCGGTAAATGATGCGATGGCACAGGGTGTCTCATGGAAAAGTCGCCTTAGCTTTCCCGCTGGTTGTTGCAGGATATAATAATTTGTGATATAATGGAAATAGAGGCGTCTATTGAAGAAATTATATATACACTTAATCTTTAATCACTGAAATAGTGCAAATGACAATGGACTGAAAACAAGTCAACATTAAACAACCACTTTCATTTAATTAGAAAATGAATTGTGCAGTGCAGCGTACATCGCAATGCTGGAGGATTTGTATTCACCCGAGCACCTGCAAGGGAACTAATGTGGTTCCAGCAAGACGGAGCAGCAGCTCACACTGCCCGAGCTGCCCTCGAGGTCCTGAAGGCGAGGTTTGGCTCAAGAATCATCTCCGGGAAGACTGGCCACCCATGGCCTGCGAGGTCACCGGACCTCAACCCGCTGGATTCCTTATTGTGGGGCATGCTTAAGCAAAATATATATGCTCCCGCACCAAGAACGTTGTAAGATTTACAACAAACATTACGCGGAGCAGAAGGAGAAATAACTCCCGAAATGTGCAAGTCTGCAATCGGAAACCTGCGGCAACGGCTTCACATGTGTCTTAAAATGGGCGGTGACCACCTCGAGCACAGTATGTGAGATCTGTGCCCTCTAACATGTAAGCCAAGTGTGATTTGAAGTTTGGTGTCATGATGTCTTAATGAAATAGTGTTTCTGAGCGATGTTCTGGGCTTATCCAGTATGACTTGTCTGATTTGGTGCTGCGGTTTCGCTTGCATATATGCGATGGACTCATTTGCCGACCAAAATATAATTGGTATCGACCCATATTTTTAGGGAACTTCGAGTTAATGATGCTCTGCAACAAAGAAAGATACTGAATCGGAAATTTGGGAACATAAACTCGCATCAATTACTATTGTAATCGTGCATGAAACATCTACATATCGACAATATTATCAGAGTTACGTGACGTTAGAAGCAGGTACATTTTTCTGTCGCACCCTGTACTTACACACAAATAAATGCAAACATGAATGAGGTTCCTGATAAATCAACAGGGCAAGTTATTATGGCGAGTAACCACTCAAACCAGCCTGCGCCCTGTAGGTAGCCGCCCACTTACGAACATTATACCACGTGATACTTTCTAAACCTTTCACAGATCAATAGCTTATATAGGTAGACAAGACTTTCAGAAGTGCAGAAGAAAAACATGCAAATTTTTGGCTCTCAAAAGTTGATATGGCATATTTCCATCTTTTACATGACTCACTGAAATATTCAGCATTATCTTCAAACTGGTAACGACAAAGTTTCGTAAACCATAAGGTCGTAATGGAAAAATTCGTAAGCAAAGGTTGGTATGCTAAGGTTCGATCGGATAAGGTTTCGTATGGGATAAAGTTCGTAACGGCAAAAGTTCGTAATGGAAAGGTTCGTATCGGATAAGGTCGTATTCAAAAAGTTTCGTAACGGTTAAAAGTTCGTATGCCAAAACAGGTTCGTATGCTTAAGTTTCGTTAAAGAAAAAAAAAGGTTCGTAATGGAAAGGTTCGTAAGCAAAGGTTCGTATGCCAAAGGGTTTCGTATCGGATAAGTTCGTTAACGGTCAAGTCGTAAAGGAAAAGGTTCGTATTTAAAAAAGTTCGTAACGATACCAGTCGGTATGCAACAGGTTTCGTATGCTGAAGTTTTCGTACAAGGAAAAGTCGTAATTGGAAAAAGGTTTTGTAAGCAAAAGTTATTGCAATGTTCGTACTGGAAAAAAGTTCGTATAGTATAAGTTCTTAAAAAGCTAAAGCTAGCAACGGAAAATGTTAGTTACTGGATGCTTTATCGACTTGCTCGCTCCGCCTCGCAATGCCGATAGATGGATGAAGATTTGATGATATATGACGGCTGTCAGGGGACATCTAATAATATTATTGGCTTACGTGACGTCACACTTCGCGTGACGTCATTGCATTTTGAAGACGTCATAGGATAGGCTTATGTCTTAGACAATTTGATTTGCAATATGTGTTAAGTAAGCGTCGTATTCGTATTCGTTTCAGGTTCGAATTCAGATTTCACCAAAAATTAGTAAATAGGTAGAATCTTCAACAAGTTTTGCTACGAATATGCAATCCGTTTGACCTAGACAAGTGTGACCTCAGAGGTCAATTGAAATGTCATTTCATCGAGGACCCCGTAGTTTTTCGACCATCCTATCTGCTCGCCAAAATGGCTTCAAACGACTTCGCCAGCAATCAACGCTTGGCTTAAGGAAAATATGTATATCGGGCATTTGCGAGGCGAAGCGAGCAAGGTCGATAAGCATCCAGTACCTAGACATTTTTCCGTTGCTAGTTTAGCTTTTTACGAACTCTATACTATACGAACTTTTTTCCAGTTAGAACCATTGCATAACAAGCTTTGCTTACAATTTTTCCATACGAACCTTCCTTTTACGAAAATCAGCATACGAACCTGTGCATACGAAGTATCCGTAGAAACTTTAATACAAACCTTATCGATACGAACCTTTCTTTACAACTTTGGACTGTTTACGAACTTTATCCGATGCAACCTTTGCATACGGACCTTGCTAAGAACCTTTTCCATTGAACCTTTTCCTACGAACTTCAGCATACGAACCTGTTGCATTACGAACTTTATCTGTTACAACTTTTTGAATGACGAAAACCTTATCCGATACGAATCCTTTTGCTTTACGACTTGACCGTTACGAACTTTATCCATACGAACCTTATCCGATACGAACCTGTTGCATACGAACCTTTGCATACGAACCTTTGGCTACGAACCTTTTCTACGAACCTTCCTTACCGGAAACTTCAGCATAGAACCTGTTGCATACGGAACTTATCCTTTACGAATTTTTTGATACGAACCTTATCGATGCCGAACCTTTTCCATACAACTTTGGCCGTACAACTTTATCCCATACGAACTTTTGCCGATACGAACCTTTGCTACGAACCTTTGCTTACGAACCTTTTCCATTACGAACCTTATGTTTACGAACTTTGGTCCGGGAAGCCTTGAATCTAACACTTTGAATCGTAAAACCTACACATTTTCATTTTTGTATAAACATGTAACCTAAGAAGCCAAACGACTAGCAATCGGGCGCCCAAACTCACCAAAAACTTCCAAACTTCCCGAACTTCTGAAACTACAAGCGTGTGGGCTGCTTTTCAAAGCCGCAGTTGTAGTTCAGCCCGGCGCAGCTGTGCCAGGGATCGAACTCGACCTTTCCCACAGCTCTGGCCGCGGGCACAGACAGGTGACGGCGGCCGGGCACGTGCCGCGGTCCCGAGCTATCATTACTGCTCATTGTCCGGTAGCGCTGCCATCAAATCTCGCCCTTACGACCACCTGGTGCTCCATTGAATGAGCGCGACGCGGGCTGGCGGCCGGCGGGCCGAGCCAGGGCCGGGGGCCGGCGGGGGCCGGCGGGGGCCTGCGGGGGCCGTGGGCCGTGGGACGGGGAGGGGACGGCCTCGCAGAGGGAGCAGCGCCAGTGACGCGCTGTGCCGGCTGGCGACCAGACGCGGTGCTGCTGACGCCTGTGATGACGGTGATGACGGGAGGTGCAGGGGCGCTGGTGATGTCTCCTCTCAAGGGCGCCTCGCCCCCGGGTCCGGGGCGCACGGCCGGTCTGCCGTTTGATCTGTTTCACCCCAGCGTACCCGACAGCTTGAAAGGTAAGTTCCGCGGAGGTCAAGAAGGCAGGGTTTGGCTAGGCTTGCGCGCAGTCCAGGCGGGTTCCAGTTGAAACGAAGCGAGCTAAAAATACTGGAGAATTGCACTCGCCCGTCGCCTCTTCGGAAGTTTTGGAATTCACCATCGGGACGTAATTGAAGTTACGACCTTCGCGTGTTTCACGAAATTACGAGCGAAACGTTAGATAACTAGCAAGAACTTGCGTGAAAGGCTACAAACTTGTCCCTCGCTGTTATCAATCACCAGTGATAGGTTTTGAAAGTGCTGTTATTTCTTGAATGCCAAATAATAATAAAAAATACCTTTTAGTTGCACGGTGCTGTACGTTTCTGAATGTCAATCTTTGACCGGGGTGGGGTAGAGCTATACAAAATGTGTGGACTAGCCAACTTTCAGCATCACCTAGTAGAAATCTCAACTAAAAATTGCCCGCAAATACCAACGACGAGACCACGAGAGGTGGGTTTGATGCGTTGTCGGTCAGCCCAGATAAAATGCGAAACGATATCGGATTCCACGTTCCAGTACCTGGTAGTTTGGTGTAACGCTTATCATCCATACCACACTCATTGATGGTAGTATATTCAAGAGAAATTGCGATTCTGTTGCAATTTGCTGTATTTCGCCAAATTTTCGTTATCAGTCGCGAACGAACACTTCGTGGTGCATCATTCTGCGCTGCCAGGTTTAAGATCTGAATCATGTGATGTCTGACAATAGCAAGTTATCGTAACAATTATTAGGTATCTGTGAACAAATACGTGAGCCTCTAGGCTCTACATCTTTAACGTGGGAATTATTAATTCTGACGTAGTGGTCAGAATGGAGAATAAGTTATATCGATTCACACTTAGCGCGTAGATGTAGACTGCTTGCATGTATCTATGGTAAATATAACAAACACGACTACGGGCCTGCAGACTTTTCCCTAATAAAAAATACGACGGCAGAGATAACATACCTCGTCCAATATGACACCAGTGTCGCCCAATTATGACAAGCTCTTCTTCGCATCTTCTCCGCTTACCTAAGTATTTTATCTCTTCTCTGTCTCATGCTTTCCAACGACGATCCCACAATCCAGCACTCCCTTCTTTTCACTCAGCAACTCACAACTGACACCACCTTCCATCTGCGTTCCAGCGACGATCCCCAAGTGTGGCGGCTGTGAGAAGCCGATCGTGGACCGGTTCGTTCTCAAGGTGCTCGACCGATGCTGGCACAGCTCGTGCCTCATCTGCGCCGACTGCGGCGCCAAGCTCGCCGACAAGTGCTTCGTCAGGTCCGGCCAGGTCTTCTGCAAGGAGGACTTCTTCAGGTTAGTACACACACTTACGGTTTCGGTGAGAGGCAGGGCCTAACTAATCGGAGGTGACCTGATGTGACTAGGCCTTCCATTTTGAATCGGTGTTTTGGAATGTATGCATGCTCACAAAAGACACTACTGTTTTAAGATGCATATACGTATAAACACCTGGACAACTACATCAAGACCCTATGATGAGGCATGTCCAGGTTATAACGTTGCAGCTCTAGTGTTCCATTTTTTCCAATGAAGTTCCGCCACGTTCTAATAATATCACGACCATTTTTATTTAAACAACATGGAATGTGTCTTAACGTTCCCGTTGTTCCTTTTGTCGTCAGGCGGTACGGCGCCAAGTGCTCGGGCTGCGACGCGGGCATCCCTCCGGACCAGGTGGTGCGGCGCGCGCAGGACAATGTGTACCACCTCAGCTGCTTCGTCTGCGTCCTCTGTAACGGCCAGCTCAACACCGGCGACGAGTTCTACCTCACCGAGGACGGCAAGCTCGTCTGCAAGGACGACTACCAGCAGGCCAAGCAGCGCGGCGACGCAGGTCAGTCGGGCGGGCGGGGAAGGTCACTGGTCACAGAAGCTTATAGGTCACAGAAGGTCGCAGGTCAAGGCACAGTCACACGGAATGCCAGTAATCTTCGTGGAACTTTGTTGACCTTGACAGTTGTTGGTCCTTCACTGACCTTCATCTCAGACCTTCACCTGTGTTTAACTTTCCTCTCTGAACTCAGTTTGACGACTACCCCGCCTCTGTTTCGTTTACATGCGACCTTTGTCTGACCTTTACCTGATCTGTGTCCGGCCCCTGTCTGACCTCTATATGACCTCTGTCTTGCCACCGCTTCAACATTGTTTGATCTCTGTCTGAGCTTAGTTTGGCCTCTGTCTGTTCAATGTTTAACTTCCTAACACTTTTTTTCTGACCACCGTTTCTTCGCTATATGACCTCTGCCTCACCATCGTCTGACCTCCTTCTGTATATATTTGAACTTCGTCTGACCTCCGTCTGACCTCCGCCTGACCTCTGTCCATGTCTCCGTCCACTAGAGGGCGACTCGACCAACAAGCGGCCCCGCACCACCATCACTGCCAAGCAGCTGGAGACGCTGAAGGTGGCCTACAACAACAGCAGTAAACCGGCCAGACACGTGCGGGAACAGCTCAGCCAGGAGACCGGTCTAGACATGCGCGTTGTCCAGGTCTGGTTCCAGAACAGGTCAGTGCGAGGGACCCCTAGGCAGACTTGTAAAATAGTGAATAAACGGATTCGACTTACATCCCGTCATTGACCTTCACACCTGTCGGGTCCATTCGGACCCATTTAACGGACCAGGGCTCGCTGCCCCTGTCGAGATGCAAGTTCGATACACGAGCCACGGATGTTCTGAACTCCAGAACGTATAAGTTCCATTTACATGGGTGTCTTTAACTACATTGTATGGAAAAGATGCTATTATAAACCTAGTACCTATATACCTAGGTATCTTATGAAGTCCAGAATACATGCAGTTTGTCACCAAACTTGCATCTCAGCCGAAGCACGCAGCGGCAGCAAACACGGATTGTCATCAGGACCCGACGAGCTGACCACAAGACCGGGACAAGCCGAGTCCGTTGATTCACCATTCTACAAGTCTGCCCACGACACACCCAGTCTTAAACACAACCTATCCGCACTGGTTCCTTACCCAAGTAACGTGCTCTGGTGTGTCCACCTTGGGCAGGTGCAGCGTAACCCTACCGCACTGGTTCCTACCCAAGTAACGTGCTCTGGTGTGATGCCACCTTCGGGCAGGTGCAGGGGCGTAACCTATCCGCACTGGTTCCTTACCCAATTAACGTGCTTCTGGTGTGTCCACCTTGGGCAGGTTTGCAGCCGTAACCTTAGCCGCAACTGGTGTCCTTACCCAGGTAACGTGCTCTGGTGTGTCCACTTGGGCAGGTGCAAGCGTAACCTTAGGCCGCACTGGTTCCTTACCAGGTAACTTCTCTGTGTGGTTCCACCTTTGGGCAGGGACAGCGTAACCTATCCGCACTGGTTCCTTACCCAAGTAACGTGCTCTGGTGTGTCCACCTTGGGCAGGTGCAGCGTGTCAGGCAGCCGGCCAGCGGAGAGCACGTGCTCCAGATCCGTCTCACACAGACCGCTGTCCACACAGTTCACCCGCACCGAGCAGTCCTTGCCGGCAAAACTGACGCTGCCCGTGCGCAGGACGTCACGAATCGTCTCTCGTGCCTCCTCCTGTGCAACAGCAAACACATGCATCAATAGTAACGTCTACAAGGCTTAAAGAACGCATCAGACATATCTCAATCTCCACATGCAAGGCATCATGAAACATTAAATGTTGTCTTTACATCAAACAGATGTGGTTATATTTCCGGAGCAAAGAAACACCATAGCTCTCAGAGAATCACTGCGTGTCCTGTGCCCCCTGGCGGTTGGCAATACAGCCGGAGGGACAGGGGAGAGTGAGCCAGACCTTACGGTTCAGCGCCACGCCATCCTCGCAGTCGAGCACGATACAGTCGGCGTTCAGTGATGTGGTTTTCTCGATCTTCCGCCGGTCACTGCCGGGCACGTACAGCACGGCGCGACGCGGCGTGTATGTCTGGAGAGAGAGAGAGAGAGAGAGACACAGGGTCGCTGGAGGTCAGTATACTCAAATTACCTCTTCATGAACCTCAAATAAAAAACATGAACCTCAAATGGAAAATTTATACCTTTTTTCTGATGGCATCAATCAAACAGTCATATAATCAAGTGAGATATACCTACATGCTTTGATCAGGTATTATTTCATATCATTTTCAAGATAAAACAAACTTTAACACAATCTAATCGCACAATATGATCAGAAAAAGTGTATATCACTTCCAAAACTCAGAAATTCTGTCATATTTGAAGGAAAAATATTATGATATAGGGAAAACCAGTAAGCTGCAATCACAAGGCTTTTAAACATTTTCTATAGGCATATTTATTCTATAAATACCAACAAAATGGGACCAGGGCTACCTTAGATTGGTCGCGAAACTGTAACGCAAGAACCTAATGTTGAGTACCTATGAAACAAACCACCTGTCACATGCTGCATGTTTCAAGAACAGTGTTGCATTTCTGGCCGTTTTCTGGTCCGGTGTTTTGCTCTCTTCAGAGTGTTACTCCCGTTTCGGCCTCAGCCTTTCGGGTTCAGCGAACGCTGCCGAGGTAACCACCAGTTGAGATGCAAGCTTTGTTCACAAATGAGTTATATCCTGAACCCCAGAATAGTAATATTCTTGACTACAAAATATAAGACGGTATATTTAGCGTGGTGCGTACTTATTACTAGGAATTATATATTATATTTCATAATATAGGTATATTCTAGAGTCCAGAATATAACTCAGTTGTGCACAAAGTTTGCACCTCCACGGGGGAATGCCGCGAGTGGCAGCATGACACCCGGGGATTAGCGCTCCGACCGAAGGCTGAGGCACTAAAGCGGAGTCTCATTGAAGTATACGCAAAGTAGCCGGGACAGAAAGTCGGCGAAATCCTCAACGCGTTACGATATACTATCCACAGGGTAACCATCTCAGATAAAGACAATCTATCATGCAATTTCACAAAGACACTATTTCAGGAGCATTTTACGCAAACAAGTGAGAGAGTTACGTGAGTTGTCGCTAGGCGGCGCTCCAATCGAGCAATAGTGGCGAGCTTTGGTTGATAATAAACAGTCTGCCTTTGGACACGAGGAATTGTGCTTGTGCAACAGGCGGTGACATTACAATGGACCCACACAACAAGTTAACCAAATACGATCACAGATACAAATTACATAATTTTATTTTGAGACTGCTACCTTTGCCAGGCTAAAGGCATGTTGATGAAGGAAGGTAATATTGGTGTTACAATTCAAATCAGAAGATGCAAATAATAATAACAATAACAATATATACTAACCAGCAAACCTCATACCAATTACAGATTGCCTTTCTCTAATACCTTCACTTGCTATTTTTATCCTAAATAATTACATAAAATGAAATGTGTTATAAAATCAAGTCATGCTGAGCTTAGCCTCATCATTTCATTTAACTGACTCAAGCCAAAGTCGAGCCGGTCGAGGTCGAGCCAAGGTCGAGCAGTCCGATGTCGAGCCAATGTCGAGCCGGCCGAGGTCGAGCCAAGGTCGAGCAGGCCGAGGTCGAGCCAAGGTTGAGCAAAGGTCCGGGAGCTCGGGCCGAAGGGTGAGCCATTAGGTCGACACTTAGGGTCGAGCGCAAGGTCCGATCCAGAGCGTCGAGCTCCAGGTGTCTCCGAGCGCCCAATCGGTTGGAGCTGAGGGCTAAACAGGGTCAACCAGGCCGACCCACGCGTGTCGCGAGACAAGTCTCAGCCAAGGTATTGTTGGTTTACTGATATTATTCATGACAACACATATATGCTTGATGTACAGTCAGCAATTGGTCGCAAAAGTCTAAACACTTAAATCATGGCACGGCTTGGCGCAAGACTAGGAGACAGTATTTAGACCGTTGGACCGCGCTCACGCAGAGCGCCAGATCATCGCGCACCTAGTTAATTTTAGAGCACCCCAGCTATACCCGCCGCCTCGCAAGGGCGATCCCACACGTTACTCGATTAATCGACCGGAGTCGGATACAAACTTGTGGAAATGGCATCCAACCCGCTCACCGCTCGCGCCCACCGGGCCAGCCGTGCGCGCCGCAACGAGACGTACCGTGAAGTAGCATGTTGCCTGCAGGCGGTTTGATGGGGAGAAAGTATATATATCGCTTAAAGTAAGTTAACGAGGCTCAGCTCCTACGGTTAGGCCAGTCACCCTAGGTCAAGCCAAGGTCCGAGGAGGCGTAAATCAGTGCCAAGATCCAAGCAACGTCCAGTGGAAGGTCGATTCCAAAGTTGAGCCCAGAAGTCGATGCCATAAATCGAGCAAAAGTCGATGGCCAAGGTCGAGCCACGGTCGCGCCTAAGGTCGAGCGCACGGTGAGAGCAAGGTCGAGCCAAGGTCGAGCCAAAGTCTTGCAAAGGTCGAGCCAAGTTTGAGCCAAGGTTGAGCCAAGGCCGAGCCAAGGTCAAGCCAAAGCCATTTTTTACCAACTCCGACCAACAATTATGGCTTGTGGGATAAAAATCCTTTGGTCTGTGGCACCTCAAAATGCGCTGTCCGTGAATACTGATAGAGAATGTGCTAGTGCCGCTAGGATGAATTACTAGATCGGCAGCACCATCTACCCCTAGCTCACGTGGCTAGGGTGACCTATGTACTATCTGTTAGGGTGTGCATGATGAGTGGCATTATTGCAGTGTGTCTCAGTCTGGTTGAAACTTGCCAATACAGCAGCTTCTACTGATGTTACTTTATGGTCAGTAATAATGCACCAGTGCCACTAGGATAAATCACTAGATTGGCGGCACCATCTACCCCAAGCTCACGTGGTTAGGATGAACTATGTAATATCAGTTAGGGTGTACATGATGATGGGTGGCATTGTTGCAGTGCCAAGATCAAGCCAAGATCAAGCCAAGGTCGAGCCAAGGTCGAGCCAAGGTCGAGCCAAGGTCGAGTCAAGGTCGAGCCAAGGTTGAGCCAAAGTCGAGCCAAAATCGAGCCAAAATCGAGCAAACTTCTAGCCAAGATCGAGCCATGGTCGAGCCAAGGTCGAGTCAAGATCGAGCCAAGGTCGAGCCACGGCCAAGGTTGCAAAGGTCACAGGTCAGAAATAATCTTATACGGCCTTGGTTGCAGTGCGTCTGGTTGTAGCTTGCCAATACCATGGATGAGAAATACCCTGGATTGGCCACTCAGCGACAAATGTGACCGACAAACGACATACCAGGAGCAACGGTTTGGTTATGTTAAATAGCGCTGAAAACGCACGGATGTGCTTCATGATGATTTGTTTCCGTCCATCTGAACGTACAGTTGTTGTTTTTTAAACGCATATACAAATTGGTATATATAATCCTCTGGAAGGTAAGGATTCCAAAGTTATGGTTGGGGTGACCAGGTTGCTTGTTTTCATTCATTTGGTTATTTGGACATAATATAGGAACCTGTGTATGCATTTAGAAATATGGAATCTACGGAATATGTTAAGCTACCCTCTATTTGTTCATACATACCTTTGAGGTAATCTTTGTTTAGCTGATTCCTATGAGAGCAATTTGCTGTAAAAGAGTGTTTTCTAATATAAGGCTTTTAAGATGGAAAGTTGACCATAACTAAAATATTTATTTTTGCTAGCTTCCCTCGTGTGACCTGACATTGAACTTATCGAATAAAATTTTTTTTTTTTTTTTTTTTCTTTGTTCATTGGTGATGAGTTCGGAAGGCGTCGCATGGATGAGGCGCACTATAATGTGCCCGCCCTTCGCTTCCTGTGCGGTTATTAGATCGGAAGAATAACGAGGGGACGTGTTCGGCTTTGATGTGGTTTGGCGGGTAGCTCCTCCTGTATGCCGAGCGTTCGCGCTTCGACCTCTAGGCGGTCGGCATTGGTCTCCTCCATCCATAGGCGCCGACAGAGAGGGGCCAATATCCACAGGGTATTTCCTCCATCACATGCCTATAGCGCCCTGCAAGCGGCTCCTACTTATGTTACTTTACTGTCAGTAATAATGGCAGCCTCGCCAATACTGGCGATGGGTGTGGTTCTCTTACCTGGTTCTCTTACCTGGTTGGGTTCCATCGTGTAATTGCACCAGAATTTGGACTTTGATAGGATATTTGTAACAAAGTTAGTTATGACATGGCCGTGATTTACCTTACCTTATTTGGTATTGGGACGGTGCCACTGCCAAGCGGGGCTGGTCACGTGAATTCAAAGTGTGATTGGTTTAAAGTGATGTGATATGGCCTTGGCCGGGAGCCAGCGGGCCGGCGCCTGTAGGATGCGCCACGGAGCGGCACGGAGGTCCGGGAGTCTGGCTCGGGCGCTGAGAGGACGCGGTTATGTGACTCACGGCCGTGTGCGGGTGTTTGGCTGCATGGAGAGCATGGAGGAACTTTGAGAGAATGTGGTGTAAAAGGAGAGAGAGTGAAGAGTAACTGAGTGACAATCAATATAGCATGAAAGGAACAAACTCTCTAACTGGGGACTGGAACGAGACCGAAAGACCGAACGAATCGACAAACGAACACAACTTCATTACATATTGGCCAGAGGAAAATGAGGAACCCAAATACAAAAGATGCGCCACAAAAGACCAGACATCTGACATTTAAAGACATGACTGGAATTGTGCATCTCCCAAAAGAACATTAAAAAACAAAGGCTTGATAACTTAAATAAAAGCTAGCAGTTTCGTCATTAGTGAACACACTAATCAAACGAGCCGAACATCATAAACATAATCGTAAACACAAAACAGTTTACATAATCTAATGCCAATACAATACTTAACTGAACAATTATCATATCTACTCGCTTATTCAACAAAGGCATACAACATGTCGTTGATGTGTTTATCCAACATACACTTAAATGCACGAATGACAGGGGCACACACTGCAAGTGCTGGAAGAGAATTCCAAGTATGTATATGCCTCACAGAAAATAAACGTTTCCTAACATCCGTGTCTACTGAAGGGCAGAAAAGTTTGAGCCGATGGCGTCTGGTACGGGTATCTGAGGACAACGGAAATATATATCCAGGGGAGATGCAGGACATACCATTCAAAATGTTCCAGTAAAGGATTAGGTCAGCTCTGAGCAGTCTTCCTTGGATGGAGTAAAGTTGAAGAGTTTTTAGTCGCCTTGGCGTAACTTAAGGTCCCAAGACCCTCAATTTGCTTAGTCCACCGCCGTTGCACATTTTCTAGAAGGCGCAAGTCACCAGCATAACCAGTACTCTAAAGACAGGAACAGTATTCTAATATAGGTCGAATGTGAGTTGTCAAAATAAACATCATGAATTCCCTGGAACGACAAACTGTGGACTTCAGCAGGCTCTGTGAAAGTCCGCTGGCTTTGTGGACTAATGACCGCACATGACTATGGAGGTATCGACTGTGACTCCAAGGTCAACAGCAAAGTCAACATTTGGCAATGCTAGTCATTTAATGTGTGAAGGTGGAAAGTTGGTCAAGCATGTCTGGAAAAGCGTAGGGACAGCGCATTTCTTCACATTTATCTTAAGGCCCCATGAAAGTGCGTTAGCACACATAACATCAATATCACGCTGGACAGAATGGGTTCGAGATTGTTGACGGATTTCTTGGCGATGTATTAACCACATGCATATAATCTTCAGGTCTCGAGCAAAAACCTTGTATTTACAGGTAAGTTCTGCTGCTACACTATTAATATAGATCAGGAAAAGCATAGGGCCCAGGACGGAGCCCTGGGGAACCCCACTAACCACATCTCTGGGATGGCTGGTATGGCCCCTAATACAAACATTCATGGATCTACCAGTAAGGAATCAGAGATCCACCGGGAGAACAGATCCCTGGATACCAAGACATTTAAGCTTGTCAATGAGGATGCCATGAACAACAACGTCAAAAGCCTTACTAAAGTCAAACAAATTTACATCTGTTGTGTGCCCGTCATCCAATTGCTTGGAAACGAATTCATATGTCAGCAATAGTTGGTCTTGAGTAGACCTTCCAGGACGAAAGCCAAACTGATGAGATGACAACAGACAATGAGTTTCCAAGTATGCAGAAATATGTTCACAGATTATCCGTTCCATGCATTTGCCAGGGACAGAGGCAACACTTATCGGTCTATAGTTAAGGAGATCGTACCTATGTCCCTTTTTAAAGATTGGGGTGACCAATGAGTTTTTCCATGCATCTGGCAATCTACCTACTGTAAGTGTTCTACTATAGATCAGATGCAATGGGTATGCCAACTGGGCAGCACACTTCTTGAGGAGAAGGGGGTGAATCCCATCTGGGCCACAGGCAGAATTACCATCTAAGTGGGACAAAACCTTTAGGACATCATTAACAGAAAAGGAGACATCATCTAGCGAGCCATCGAAACGTTGGTATAGTGCTGGTGGGGCAGAGCATCCTGTCGTGAAAACTGAGGCAAAGGATTCTACAAATGGCTGCCCTGACCGTTGGAGGATTCGTCTATTAGCTGACCTGAGGCATGCTTGAGAGGACCTACTGATGGGCAGCCTACCTTTTTCCTCCTAATGTGCAAGTGTAGAAGCTTAGGATTATCTTTGCATGTGTCAATCATTTGGTTTCGTATGCTGCCTGGGACTGCACAGAGAAATTCCTGAGTTGGCGATTCAGACCAGTGAACACAGAGTATGTAGCAGAGGTCTCAGGGGAATGTCTACCAAGGCGGTTCAGTTCAGGCGACCGGAGGGTGAGGACGTGTGCACTCCACCCCTGTTTTGACCGTGTTTGTGCGTCCCGGCCTGAGCCCGAGGCCCGCGAGACAGTGAACGTGACTCGGATTGTGAGCTAGGCGGGCCGTGGTGGTACAGGCGTGGCAGGGCTAGTGCCATTTTTTACGCGAAAGTGGCATGGCTTCAACTGCAGAATTGGCCGCCTCTGTCGCGGAGGCACTTAAAGGGAATATAGCACCTTTAACATTAGTTTTTAACTGAGATAGCCAGATTGTCGGGTGTACTGAGAAACCTCTAANAGAGGACCTACTGATGGGCAGCCTACCTTTTTCCTCCTAATGTGCAAGTGTAGAAGCTTAGGATTATCATTTCTCTTACCCACTCTCTTACCTTTCCTCTCAGTCTCACCCACCGTCCTACCTTTCATCTCACCCACCCTCTTACCTTTCCTCTCACCCAACTTCTTACCTTCGCTCTCACCCATCCTATTACCTTTAATCTTACCTGTTCTCTGCCCTTTCTCTCACCTTCCCCTCCACTGCCCTCTCACCTACCTTCTTACCTCCCCTCTCACCTTTCCTCTCACCCGCTTTCTTGCTTTCCCTCTTGCCTATCCTCTCACATGCCGTGTCATCCTGCCCTCTACCATGCATTCTGTTTGTCTATCTACCCTTTGTTCTGCATTACCCTCTACACTGCTGCCAATCTCCACCTCTGGCTGGGGATGGTAAGCAGGATGCAGGGTGACTGTTAAAAGCTGAGTGATAGCAAGTTATTTCTTTTCAAGCCCATTTTGTAATTATAGTTTCTTTTTTACAGTTTTGATTAATAAATCCGGACTGAAAAATAGCCAGACATGGAAGTGGCAGAGACAACTGTTCCAGGGAATATCCATTCTCAAAAGCTTCAAAAGGTCAGTACAGAGACATTGCATGCCATCCATTAAACTTAAAGATGTATCATTTCAGTGTTTATTAAGTTTCTTGGCTAACTAATTTCAGTGCCCCATTTGTATTAATCACATTTGCAAGTGATGAATTATATGGTTTGATATGTCTACATCATATTCAGATAATCATATAGCTGCAGGTGTTTGTTTTCAATTTGTGTTAAGTTGCATCGAAGACGCCTGTTATCTGCCAATCTTAGCCAGGGGATATTTTCCGCGCTGCTCTGTTTGTAGTCTGTACCGTGACCTCCCTGTCCTGGTGGGTTGCACTAAACAGGAGCTGGCGCGTATGGCCAAGGTGCGTGAGGTGCTGGCCGCCTCTGACCAGCTGACGCACGGCATGACCAATATCCTGGACTCGTTCGAGCGCCGGCTGGCCAGCCTGGAGCAGACGGTGCTGCCCGTCTACCACGAGACCGGCAACCTGCAGCGGCGCAAACAGAGTGAGTAGCTCAGGCCGCCCCAGAACAGAGACGAGGGAGTGACGTTTGCAGGCGGGGGACTTGGGGTCAAATTTCTTTGTTTGGAGTTTATTTGCTGGCCAGATGTGACTTGACAATGCGTGTTCGGCGTCATCTGTTAGCGCTGTACTGGTCTGGCTTGCGTGACGCATGCTTTTTTATCGACAACTGGGATGAGTTTTTCACACTTCATATGGTAAATGCATTCAATGTCTGCCTGCTTCAGACATCGAGAAGACACTGAACCGATTCGATCACGTCATTTCCTACTACAACGTCAGCAAAGAAGTGGACCCGATCATCAGAAATGGTAAGCAGCTCATCCAGTTTGCTGCCAAGTCTGCGACCTTCAGATTATGATTGGTTTTCTAGGCCGTGAAACCTAATGTTTGGCTCGTCGAGTCATAAATGTATACCATTTTTTATACCCAAATCGTCACATGCCTCTCCCTCTGTCATCTAGTACTTACTGGTTGTCTCATCTTCTAACTCATAAAGAGCAAATCTGAACGAAAAATGAGCGTAGTTTGTTGACTTTCAGTCTAAGTATGGTATTTAAATCCTAAAACTGAGCGTCACTGGCCTGCTGTGCTCTCTATCGTGTCATCCTGCTCCCCTGACCTGACCTGACCTGACCTGACCACGCGCTTTCGGCCGATGCGGCGCTCCAGGTCCGGGCGCCACCAACACGGAGACGTACCTGATGGCGATGGCACGACTGCAGGACGCGCTCACCTTCTTCCAGTCCAACAACTCGCAGTCTGTCGAGCTGGAGAACGTGATGCTGCTCTTCACCAGCGGTGAGTGTGGTGTTGGCGAGGTGTGGCATGGTTTGGTACTGTGTCGTCTGATCCAAACCTGGTTATGATCTGATTCGAAGTTCGAACTGTTTCTGAGCTGCTTCTCGTTATGTTTGACGCAGTTCACACAGATGGCGAAATTTTCGGTGATGTTAATTTGCCTGTCTCTGAGCATATGATAATAATATAATATACGAGCGTTTGTTTCGCAACACTTGTTGCGACCTGTTTGTCGCGTGTTTGGCGTCCTATAGCCCAACAGGGCGCCGCAACTGCCACAGTTGCGGCGCCCTTAAGCCCCAATAATCATCGTCATCATCATCAACAATATGTTCCTTGTCGCAGGCATGGAGCTGCTGAACAAGGAGTTCATCGACCTGGTCTCCAAGTACAGCAAGCAGCTGCAACCGGTGGCCGTGTTGGACCTGGTGGACCGGGACGACGGACACGTCAGTAGACAAGAATGGGACCGGGGACGACGGGCAGGCGTCAGTAGGGACAGATGGACCGGGAAACGACGGGCAGGGGGTCAGTGGTTCAGAGGACCGGACGGACGGGCAGGTCAGTGGTCGATGGACCGGGACGACGGCAGGGTCAGTGGTCAGATGGACCGGAACGCGGGCAGGGCAGTGGTCAGATGACCGGGCGACGGGCAGGGTCAGTGGTCAGATGGACCGGGACGACGGTGCAGGGTCCAGTGGTCAGATGGACCGGGGACGACGGCAGGGTCAGTAGGACAGGAATGGGACCCGCGGACGACGGGCAGGGTCAGTTAAGACAGATGGACCGGACGACTGGCAGGCGCGGTCAGAGACAGATGGACCGGACGACGGGGCAGGGCCAGTAGTCAGATGGACCGGGGACGACGCAGGGTCAAGTGGTCAGATTGACCGGGGACGACGGGCAGGGTCAGTAGACAATGGACCGGACGACGGTGCACGGGTCAGTTGGTCAGAATGACCGGGACGACGTGGTAGCGGTCAGATGGACCGGACACGGCAGGGTCAGATGTACCGGGAACGACGGACAGGGTCAACGGACAGATCGACCGGGGACGACGGGCCAGGGTCAGTAGACAGATGGACCGCGGACGACGGGGCAGGGTCAGTGGTCAGATGGACCGGGACGACGGGCAGGGTCAGTAGTCAGATGGACCGGGACGACGGGCAGGGTCAGTAGCCAGAACCAAACGAGAGCTGTTGGTGCGTAGGGCTGGCGCTTCTTTATTCATTTAATTTGTTCGTTTCTCATTTAAGCCGTTTTTCACTGTGTTATGACATAAATGAAAAGTGCAGCTCAAACCAATTTAATAAATGACAGTTATTAAGAAGGTTCGAATCACTCACCAAAGTGTTCAACACTTGCAATGCAAAGGTGGAAATTCATGAATTTGTACGATCTCCCATAGTATGACTACGACGGGCACCACATAACCACGTAGTTCCGGCGCCTTTAAACCCTAATCATCACCATACGATACACCCTCAAATCTCAATAGTTAGCTCAAATACCCCGTATCACAAGTGACTGATCGCACAGTTTAACTTATTCCCCACCTGGGCGCTGCAGGTCCGCCGTCGGAAACCTACACGTTCGATATTCCGGAGAACGTGATGGTGGACGTGCGGCTGATCGCCAACTGGCTCTCCAACCACAACAGTGACGCGTACATGACGTCATACGCTCGCCTTCGCGCCGGCATCTTGGTCAGGTGGGTGAGAGGCTGCATCATACTCGACCAATCGGTGCTCCGGGCGGTGGTCACCGCACGGGAACACAGTGGCATCCAGCCGCTGCTTGTTGGCAGGAAAGGTAAAGTTTGAACCGAAAGGCAAATTCATTGTATTTTCTGTCGTGTATGCCATTTTGAGTTGCCAGGTCAGCAATGCAATATGTTAAGCTAAATTATACAATGGTGGTGTGACAAATGGTGAATGACAAATGATAATGGCTGAGAACTATGATCAAGCCTAACTGTGATCGATCATGGTTATACGCTCCTTGTGTAGGAATCATGTTGCATTGCCTTTTACTTTCGGTACCATTCAATGCGTTCCGAGTCACACAATGAACTAGCCTCAGGTGATCGATTTGCTTCTTGTTTCCATTTACCCTGCCATTCGGTAACATCCCGGCCTCGACGCCGTGCTGTGTGACGTCAGAGAGTCCCCGCCGCTGCTAGACTGTGACGTCAGAGTCCCCGCCGCTGCTGTGACTGACGTCAGAGTCTTCGGCAGGACGATCCAGGCGTTGCAGAAGCACCACAAGTCGCGCAGCAACGCCAGCGCCAAGTCGAGCGACACTCAGTCACTGGCGGCGATCAGTCAGGTACCTACTCCTCCGCTCCGCAACTCTGATCAGAAGATATCGTCATACAGTCTTGTTCAACGCGATAATCTATTGGGCCCTTTGACGAAGCCTAGCTTTTATGTAATTATTTATCAAAGATGCCGAGAAGTGCAGTTGAAAACTGTTTGAGACGAATTAGTCCTATTTTGAATTGCTGTGTGTATATTGGACTAATTGTCACTGGACTCTGTCTTGCCTTTCCAGTGAATACTGGTACTGAGTTGAGTTGGGCGGTCTATGTTTGTCGAAATTTGGAAGCATTTTGATCGTTCCTCCTGCCCTGGCTGACCCCGCCTGCTGCTATATACTCTCCGTTTAGTGGCCGTGTCTGTCCTGTCTGTTTGACGGCCTTGTCTGCAATCTGTCTGTCTCTCGGCTATGTCTGTTGACGGCCGTGTCTGTCCTGCCTGTCTGACGGCCTTGTACTCTGTTCTGTCTGTCTCTCGGCTATGTCTGTTTGACGGCCGTGTCTGTTCTGTCTGTCTCTCGGCTTTGTCTATTGACGGCCGTGTCTGTCCTGTCTGTCTCTCGGCTATGTCTGTCTGACGGCCGTGTCTGTAATCTGTCTGTCTCTCGGCTGTGTCTGTTGACGGCCGTGTCTATCCTGTATGTCTCTCGGCTGTGTCTGTTGACGGCCGTGTCTGTCTTGTCTGTCTCTCGGCTATGTCTGTTGACGGCCGTGTCTATCCTGTCTGTTTGACGGCCGTGTCTGTCCTGTCTGTCTCTCGGCTTTGTCTGTTGACGACCGTGTCTGTCCTGTCTGTCTCTCGGCTGTGTCTGTTGACGGCCGTGTCTGTCCTGTCTGTCTGACGGCTATGTCTGTTGACGGCCGTGTCTGTCCGGCAGCTGTCCCGGTCGCGGGCGGAGCTGACGCCGACCGGTGCCGGCCGGTCGACCCGCGCCCCTCGCCGCATCGCCAACCGTATCGAGAAGAAGGCCAACCGCATGCTGCAGCGCGCGCACAAGTCGCTGGCGCAGGCCGGGGTACAGCTGGGCTCCGGCTCACCCCGCTCACAGCTCGGTATGTACCACGGGACACAGTGCTGTCCCCTGCCCTGTCACCTCACTCGGGCCTGTCGGCCTGTGTCGGCCTAACCTAACCTAACCTGTCGGTTATCGGCTGTACTGAAGGCCGGCGGCCATTGGCAGTCACTGGCGGTGTGTGAATGCCATGGCCGTCTCATACATTAGTGTAAAGACGTGAGAATGTAAAAGATGCATGTTGAAATAGCTTGGCAGGTTGATTTTGACGTGGCACGTGTTATGTTTTGCATTGACCCTCTATTGATGTTAGTGTTCCATTGATGCTAGTGTGGCCATAGATCCTTGTGGCCCGGTCTCGATTCGTTCATCCACACTGCCTAGAACGGCTCAAATAGCAGCATTATCCTGTTCCACCTGTTCGGAGCCTGACTTGTGCCTGACACGGCCTGACAAGCGTGATGACAAGCCCTTTCCTGGTGCCGCCACAGACCAGCTGGAGGACCTGATTGACGAGCACGAGGTGGATGGGTACCTGACCACCACGTCCGCGCTGCTGCGACTCTTCAGCTACGAGCTCACACAGCTGACGCCGCTGGTGCCACAGAACCAGCTGAAGAAGGTGTTCCAGACCATCATCCAGGACGCGCTCGACCTGGTGGTTAGAGATGGAGAGGTCAGTCATGGTGGTGGTTGTGGTGGGAGGCTGGGTCGGGGTCAAATGTGGCTGGTGGCGGGGTTGTGCTCTTCATCAATTTGCTCTCTGGTTTCTTGAACGTAGATCCGTTAGTCCCTGCAATGAAACGTATCTTTGGTACATGCACTTAGGGCATTGTAACGTGGTGATGTAATCATGTCACTATATATCACCTGTATATTGTGTGACCCTTTAACCCTCCCTGACAGTGTTCCGCTCCTCTCTGATTCTCTGACCACTGTATCACTGTTCCTGTGTACCCCTGGCCCACTATACCGGACGTGTTCCGCTTCTTCCCTCTCTGTTTCTCTGACCTGTATCACTGTTCCTATGTACCCCTGGCCCAGCTATAACATGGACGTGTTCCGCTCCTCTCTGAATCTCTGAACCACTGTAACCACTGTTCTGTGTAACCCCGGCCCACTATACAGGACGTGTTCCGCTCCTCTCTGTTTCTCTGACCCACTGTATACTGTTCCTGTGTAACACCTGGCCCACTATACCGGAATGTTCCCGCTCCTCTCTTGTTTCTCTGATCACTGTAATCACTGTTCCGGTGTAACCCCTGGCCCACTATACCCGGAAGTGTTCCGCTCCTCTCCTTTCTCTGACCACTGTATCACTGTTCCTGTGTACCCCTGGCCCACTATACCGGACGTGTTCCGCTCCCCTCTGTTTCTCTGACCACTGTACCTACTGTCCTGTGTAAAACCCCTGCCCACTATAAAACCGGACGTGTTCCGCTCCTCTCTGATTCTCTGACCACTGTATCACTGTTCCTGTGTACCCCTGGCCCACTATGCCGGACGTGTTCCGCTCCCCTCTGATTCTCTGACCACTGTATCACTGTTCCGGTGTACCCCTGGCCCACTATGCCCGACGTGTTCCGCTCCCCTCTGACCGCAGTGTCTCTGCCTCGCCAGGCTATGGCCGGCAAGGCTCGGCGCAGTATCGCACGTCAGGACTTCGCGCCCGTCCTAAACCTGTTCCCGCTCGTGTCGCATCCTGATGGAGATGCGCGGCGACTTTGAGCGCTCACTGCAGGGCTGCGATCCGTCCGTGCGCAACCGCATCTCTGGCATCATCGATGTGCTCCACCAAACGGTTAGTGGCCAGAGCGCGGGCAAATGTGGGAGGCCGGGTGCGGGGTTTGGTTGTATTCTTTCTGACTATAACGCCCACACTTGATTACGCAATAGAGATACGCGGTAGAAAGGCAAGGCTTTTCAAATTACCTTGAGCTGGTAATGGCCGGTTAACTCTGAATATTACGAAATCAATTTTCACACTTTAATAATCCGTTAGCAATGATCTGACTTAACAGGCAAAGCAATTAATGCATTGACCAAAATTCGAGTCTGTGAATTGGGACAGGAAGCCATACCATTTAGTTCCGTTATGTTCACTGGATTTAACCCTATTCCTGGAGGGATGAAAAGTATACGAATCTGTCGGGGGGGGGGCTTATTCGGCCCCCCTTCAGATCTCCGCTGCCATAAGAGCTAGAAACATGAAACTTTGGTGTTTGACTAAGGTCGACAATCAACCTCTATTTGTGAAATTTTGGTGACCTTTGGGTCATTAAATCTTTCAAGTCAAATGACGTCATCAAAAAATATTTTTGTCAAAAATGAAAAAAAAAAAAATTATTTTTTTTCAGGAAACCTTGCCATTATCCTCGGGAAACTATAGCAAGCTAGGAGAGAATCCGCGAACCAAATCACTGTAAAGCGTTTTTAATTGTCTTCACCCGTAGGCATCAAGACAATTGACCTCAGTTCAATGGTTTGGACTGTAAGAGGTCAACCAAATGTTTAAAAAAAACCTGTTTTTTGGGCAGCAAATGTTTGTTCGTTAATTAACTTTTTATCTTCAAAGTAAATACAGCACATTTATTTTGGTACCATCGTGTTTCTCTCGTCTTGCGGTTTTCGAACATATCAACTTTGTTCAAATCCGAAATTTGACCCCCGGTCAATGGTCAAGGTCATGGAGGAACGTAGTCGGTCAAAATGCATATCAAAAGACGCGTAATTGACGAGACAAACCATTTTGAAGCCATTTGTGGGAGTCTCTTGATGTTCTTGTCACGAGTTATGATAACAAGGTGTTAGTGACCTTGAAATGACCTTTCAAAAGGTCACTGACTAAAAAAGTTCATCTTTTCATCAAAGAAGGGCCTAAGATGACATGATACTGAAGTAATTGGATTGATGCAATGTATTAAAACCCTCGTTTTTTCATTTTCACCAATATACTTATATTGGAGGTTAAGCATTTGACCTGACATCAGGTCATCAATATTTAGAGTATCACCCTGAAAACTTTCAACACTTATCATTTGGCATGTTTTCTCTCACATATAATCCGGTTTTTTGAATCGTCTTGAAAAATAAAAAAACTTGCATCATTTTGTAAGAAATACGTTAAAAAAAAAATGGATTTCAAAATTCAAAATGTTGAAATTTCGAGATAGCCATCTGAAAAAAACAATCAATTCTCTACCGATGTCTGTTTTTGCTTAAACTTCTCTTCAACACACAACTCTCCATGAGTGCTTAACCATGCAAAGATTTTGTGGTCAAAACGTGAAGCCCGAACACGCCCCCTAACTGTCCTGGACCCCCTCCTAATAATTCAATTTGAAAAAAGTACACCATTCGATGCGCAAATGAAATGTTAGAAGCCAGCAAGTTTTGAAGATTCCTGAGTTGATTATGAATGGACCCGTACGCGAAAAACCTCAAGGGGGGGGGCGATTCGCCCCCCCGACAGTAATAGGGTTTAATGGTGTGTTGTGCTGTGATCTGACATGTTCGCCTCGGCATGGCAGTGTGTCAAGTCTCCTGGACGACTTCATGGAGTGGGTGCTGAACGACCCCGGACCCGGCAGCTGCCGCGTGACGGTAACCGTCCACCAGCCGCACCTCCAACGTCATCATGTTCTGTGACCAGCCTGGTCAGTCCCGACAAAACTGCGGCAGACGCTGCCGCCCCGCACTCACCAGTTTTTAAAAGGCCGGTTGTTCACACACTACCGTTTTGATACATTTAACCATATTTGCTCATGATTCATGACACTATAATGCTGTGTAAGGAAATGTTTCTATGATGTATCTCTCGGAGTACAGTTAACTATGCTGCAGGGAAAATCATACAATGTATTTACATTTTTTTTTAGATAGACCAGTATGCATTTTTTCTTTCACTTCACTCCAGTCCGAAAGCGGTTGCAACTGAGAATGTATTATGTTGTATCCTCAATCACCCCATCTAGCCTGCTCTTCCCTGTTGTAGCTCGCCCAGGACAGCCCTGACCTGACCACCTTCCTGACCCTGACCTTGACCTGACCTTGACCCGACCTTGACCTGACCTTGACCTGATATTGACCTGACCTTGACCTTGACCTGGCATTGACCTGATCTGGACCCGACCTTGACTTGACCTGACCTGCCTGACCTGTCCTGCAGGTGGAGTACACGGACACGGTTGGCTGGATGCTGTGCCAACACTCCAACTATGACATTGTCACCACGTCACGGGTCGATAAGAACAAGGCACTGCTCGGCGTGTACATCAAGAAGGTTCTCAACGCGCTGGGACAGTCGCTGGTCACCACCTCGGAGCAGTACAGGTCAGTGAGGAATGAGGGCGGCTCAGTACAGTTCGGTACGGCCCAATACCGGGGAAGTAGCGCCGCCTCGTCTGACCAGTATAGACCTGCTGCCACGAGGACTCTACACTTTAAACCGATCAAGAGAGTAACGAGGACAAAACACATTTATGGTCATGGTGGCAAACATGTCTCTGTTGTCTGTGTTTGTCTGAAAGGTATGCAGTGACCCGCCGTGACGGTCTCTGTGTTTCCTCCGGCAGTGATCCGTACATGCGTTCCGTGTTCCGGCTCAACAACTACCACTACATCCTGAAGTGCACCCAGCACTCCGGCCTGCTGGACCTGGTGGCGCTCTCGGAACCCAAGATCGAGTCAAGCTACAACAACCTCATCATGGAGCAGAAGCGGCTCTATTCGCAGAGGTGGGCGCGTGAATGGCTGGGGGTGGAGGGGGGGGGCTGCTGTGGACGAGGGGGCGTGGAGCTCCGCGGCAGTAGGAGCAGACGTGGGTCTTCGGCTGCAGCAGGTGTAGTCGCATATATAGACGGAGGGCAGCTAGTGTGGAGGTTTTGCTCAGACCTCTGCTGTGTGACCTTTGCTGTATAGTTTCCTTTGCGACCTCTGTGTGACCTCTGTCGCCAGCTGGAGTCGCGTGCTGCAGGCCATGACCTTCACAGAGGACATTCCCTCGTTCCGGCTCGATATTGACAAAATCTCCGACAAGGAGAAACAGACCATCAAGGAGAAGTTTGCGGTGAGTCGTCTGCTCGATCTGAGGATTGTGGTGAGATCGAACATCGGTCTTGACAGTTTGCGATTTTTTAACAGCGCTAATGACCTTTAGATGTCAATTGCTGATATCACTGGTCATGCAGGGCAAAGCAAAAACAATAATGACTTTGTATGCGATGTAAACATTGCAGTTGAATACGTCTTTAGTGCTGCCGCCCTATTTATGAGCTGGACGAACAACCCCATGTCAGGCTGTTTAAAGACATTTTATTGCGGCTCCATTCAATACAATGTCAACATATGTTTTCTTCTTCTTCACTTGCAACATGATTTCTCACTTGATTCACACCGGATGCTGCAACTGTTGAACACTGCATATGTATGCGTCAAAAACTGCTGCATCGCGTGTGGAATCCAGCGATAAACGCATCTGCTAAATGCGAGCAGCTGCTCATGACTTTCACCTAACAGGCTTTTTTAGGAGAGCAATAGCTGTACAAACGAGGCGTTTGTTTCTGGAATAAATTGCGCGGAATGTTATCAGCTGCTTAATGCGAGCTTTGCAACTTGCCGATTCTCGGCTCTTCCTAATGTTATTTGTTGTGTGCTTCTGCGGTCTACATACAGTTCAGTTTAGTTTGAGCTAAGGTAATGCGAGGTTTTTCGCGCCATGAAATATTCGCATCAGCCTTAGAATATTCACAAAGTGACTAATTACACGCTACTTGACAAGCCAATAGGTGCATATTGGAGCGATAATAATGTTTCCTTTGATGATATAAAGTATAAACTACCTCATTATCGTCACAAGGACAAGTGCATCATTAGTGTAGAAATGCCAAAAATGCTCCTCGTCCAACTTCGAGTTTTTCGTTTCGTGCATACCAATGCATTAATTAGCAGGTTATGCAAATGAACTTTGAACCGCTATGCACTTGTCACAGGGTCCTAGGAGTTCTCTGCAGTTAGAGTATGGAATGGAAAATTCAGCCTAAAAATAACGAAAGAGAGTGGAATATTCAGCCTAAAGAAGACCATATGATGTACTCGGCATTGTCAAAACTCACTCATTGGAATCAGCTGTTCCAAAGGACAATACTTTTTTCATCTATATGTTATCAATGTTAACATTACTAATATCAGTGTTAGGGTTATGGTTATCCAATACATCTTGACTAACTTGACTTATGAAGTGTAAATTTACAGTAAAATTGGGAAAAGTGGAAAAATATTACCCACATGGTGTCGTTTTCCACCAAATTTTGCAATCCTTGGACATGCACTGTAATCACCGGGCTTTGCATATTTTGCAGACCGATGTGTTTCAGCCATTTTGCATCGCGTTCGGTTGTTGCAACGCATGCAAGGGCGTCGGAACCTTCCGAAAGTTAGGGGGGGGCATTTTGAGTCGATTCTTTCAATGCAACGTCCGATTGGCGTAATGTTAAAATCTAAAAATGTGGGGAGTCAGTTGCCCCCCTGCCCCCCCCCGGCTCTTACGCCTATGCCTATGAACGCATGTATATTATTTTTTCTTCACACATATATGCAATATGCAATATGAAATATGCATGTGGTAATACATCAATGCATCCTGTGTGAATCTCGCACCATTTAGCTGCTAAACATCAGCCGACCACCTAGCATTTTTCCTAGTTCGCCGCCTGACCATGTCTGTTAGTATGACGCCAGTCTCCGCATTGCTCAGACAGGTCGTGCAACTGTCAGCTGTTTCTCACACTGACTGGCATGTTTGACAGACGTTTAACCGAGAGATGGAGGAGCTGTGCAGAGTTCAGAGGGAGTACTCGCTGCCTGATGTGCAGCTCAGGGAGTCACTGAAGCGAGACAACAAGGAGTTCGTGCTGCCCAAGTACGCCAGCTTCTATGACAGGTGAGACTGAGTGGTGCCGGCTGGGACAGCGGTGACGAACGGCGTGTCATACAACCATATTGTGACGACTTTCTTCGTTTGCGTTATTTTAGCCAATGATAGTCTTTTAGTCACTTGTATTGTACATCATGAGGCACATCCACATTGTGCTGTGGATATTTTCTGTCCCCATGTCGAGTGACGCAGTGGCAAATGACGTTCAACGCGCCAAGTGCAAAGTTCTTGACATTGAGTCGGGGAACCGCACCACCTTACTCGTGAGAGGAACTGCCCTAGAAGAGAGGCGGTTGAGAAGGACCTCGGTGTATATATAAGAATAAGGGACCTCAAAGTTACAGAGGCAAGCCGCGGCCGCGGTCAGTTAAGCATCGCAGGGTGATGGCAGTGATGCGCAGGGTCGCTTCCGACTGACTTGAACTAAGTGTGACCCTGCCCATGACTCTTCAAGGCACTGACCGGCCCCACTGGAATATGGTATATCGTTTGGGACTCGTTCGGACCGGCCGACCATCAGTCTGTTGAGCGGTTCAGCGGCGAGCGACGAAGATGGATACCAGAAGTGCGATCAGCCTGCCTCCCTACCACTGCGACTTTCGAGCGCTGGGGTTACCATTCGCTGTATTACCGGGCGTTCGTCGGGGAGACATGATCTGACTTATCAGCTTTCCATTGGTGCAGTCCGACCTAGATCCGCAAATCTTCTTCGGACCACATCAGTCGCCAGGGGACACCCGAGGACACCCGTGGCGGCTGGTCAAGCCGCGAGCACTCCCGATATCCGCATGGCAACGCACTTCTCGGCTCAGACGTACATGAACGATTGGAACAGCATACATCGGCAGTTGTCACCTCGGACACCAATGACCACAGTTCAAGAACCGTACTTATGCACGATGGCGCGCGCATCATGCACACAATCCCTCACGCAGACGGTTAGAAGATCTACCCGGATGCTCGACCTGGAACGATACTAAAGGCCAAGGGCCTATTGAATTCCGTACATCTTAAGTTTAAGTTTTATATGTATGTCAGTATGAACAGCATGGTCATGTGGTCAATCACATATACGTAGCTCGCACATTCATACTCTCACACACAGACACATAAGTCATAACACACATACACACTACACGCTTATTTTCACTTAGCCGACCCCGCCCCGCTTTTCCATCAGCAGGTGTTGCCTCAGCTTCCATTTTGGAAACTTGTCGTCGTACAGCATCTGATGTTGGATGGCAAGGCGTTGTACGCGCAAAGGTGGCATATAGAGATATTTGAAGCGACGCCTGCCGACTCTGATCGGCATGGCTTGGCGGCGTGACGAGTGGTCGCAATTTCTGTTAGTACGATGGTGAATGTCACCTCGTGGATTGAGATCGATGGCAATGGTTCGGGCTCCGATGTTGAAATCATACGCTCTAAGCAGTTCCAAAACCTACCGTGATACAAGTACATGTGTTATCTGCGGTCAACCACGTTCAATTTGTAAGTTACATCACCTAATGTGGTCAAACTTCCTAGTCCAGATAACCACAAGACCAGCAAAATTTCAGCAACTTCTGGACACGCTTCTCTGGTGCCGTTGCACACGCCATACTTACTACAAACAATATCGAATGACGCGAGACGGACAGGCCCTGTATAAGCCGTTCAGCAGAGTTTGACTGGGGAGACTAGTGCCTGCTATGGTATCAGGCCGCAGCAGCATTACCGGTGGCATCGCTGTACACACTGCCTTACAGAGGTAAAGTCATGTGCTGGTCGATTGTGACAACCACAGGTTTTAGGACAGTGGCGAACCGCGAAGTCAGCATCACATTAATTAATGTTGACAGGAGGGAGGACGATGGTGTTATTGCGCGAGCGAGGCATGATGAAACTGAGTTTTCCTTAGCGTTTAATTTTGATACCAATTTTTGCAAACCACGACGATACAGCAAGGTCAGGTTGTCGTTCCATGAGCTACACCAGGGGCTCATGGACACAACTTGCGTTGTTTATTGGATAATGACATAAACCGATTCAATTGCAAAATCAAAACGGGTATACAATAGAGTCCAAACGATTCGGGTCTGGAAAGTGGCCTTCACACAGCGCCTCACACAGCGCCTCACACAGCGCCTCACACAGCGCCTCACACTGCGCCTCACACTGCGCCTCACACTGCGCCTCACACTGCGCCTCACACAGCACCTCACACAGCGCCTCACACAGCGCCTCACACAGCACCTCACACAGCGTATCACACAGCGCCTTACACAGCACCTCACACAGCGCCTCACACAGCGCCTCACACAGCGCCTCACACAGCGCCTCACATCAGGCACCTCAGCACAGCACCTTGCCACAGCACCTCACACAGCGTATCACACAGCACATCACACTCACTCCCTCCCACAGCGCCTCACACACGCCTCCACACTGCGCTCACACAGCAACCTCACACAGCACCTTCCACAGACGCCCACACGCGCCTCACAGCAGACCTCACACAGCGTATCACACAGCGCCTTACACAGCACCTCACACAGACCTCACACAGCGCCTCACATCAGGCGCCATCACACAGCGCCTCACACAGCGCCTCACACAGCGCCTCACAAGCGCTCACACAGACGTATCAAACAGCGCCTTCACACAGCGTCTCACACAGCGCCGTCACCCACCAGCGCCTCACACAGCGTCTCCACACACCGTCTCCACACCACGCGCTCTCACACAGCCGTCCTCACACAGCGCCTCACACAGCGCCTCAAAGCGCCTCACAGCGCCTCTACAACCACTCACAGCACCTCACACGAGACCTCACACTCACCTCACACAGCGCCTCACACAGCCGCACCCTCCACAACAGCGCCTTACACAGCACCTCAGCACAGCACCTCACCACAGCGCTCACACAGCGCCTCACACAGCGCTCACGCGCTCACGCGCCTTCCTCACAGCGCCTCCACACAGCGCCTCACACAGCGCCTCACACAGCGTCTCACACAGCGTCTCACACAGCGTCTCACACAGCGCCTCACACAGCGTCTCCGTCACGCAGGACCGAACCGTCTCGCGGCTAAACGATGTCTCTCACACTCACCGGATAACCCGGGACCACGTAACCCGGGCATAAGCTGGACACACATAACCCGGGCCGTCGGACTCCACGCAGGCGCAGTAGCATGAGGTTACGCCCCCCCCAAACGGGCATCTCTCATAAAGCAATAGGACAGTCATTGTGACGTCACGGTGGACATTTTTTTATTCCCCTGTCCATTAATTGGTAGGCAAGAGTGCCCTTCCATGCCCATGGGACCTGACTACGTTAAAGGGACACTGCCACCTTCCAAAAAGTTCTCAAATGTACGCCATTTGCTGGTTGCAAAATATGAAGTAATATGCTGCTGAACACGATTATTCGACAATGTTATTTCGCAAAAAAATGCTCAATTCCATAAAAAATACGCTTTAGTATTTGGGCTGATGACGTCATATGAAGGAATTTGGGGGAAATAGAAAGAAAACCTTCACGCGTGCCAATTGACGCTGACTTAGATGTATGGCTTAATGTATGGCCAAATGTAAAACAAGTCGACTATCATCAACATTTAGTAAAGAGTGACGACGTCATCGCAGGCGCGGATCCAGGGGGGTGCTTGGGCGCCCCCCCCCCTCCCTAAGCCGGGACTTGCCTATGGCGCGCCCGTAGGGCGCGCCGGAGAGCGCAACTGTTTGTATGACGTCCCCCCTGACCGAAAATCCTGGATCCGCGCCTGCATCGGATCCTGGTCCCATTCAAAATACACTGGGGAACTGGGGACTTTAAGATGTCAAAATCAAACAAAAATTTCTTGTGATTCGACCTCGGTGGTTGTTTTAACTTTATATACATCAATTTCAAGCCAAGCAGCCAAAATTGGCTATCATTCAACTCAAAATATAATGTTA
Organism: Semibalanus balanoides; assembly: GCA_014673585.1. Classification (NCBI taxonomy): domain Eukaryota; kingdom Metazoa; phylum Arthropoda; class Thecostraca; order Balanomorpha; family Balanidae; genus Semibalanus; species Semibalanus balanoides. The sequence continues at coordinate 34,759 of VOPJ01011643.1, forward strand.
GGTGCGAGTCATGTCTCGTGTCACGCAGAACTCAAAGGCTCCATCACGCACATATATTCTCGAATCGCGCCGGCTCGAGGGGCATTCTTCATGACTAACCCCGTGCAAGAGAGCTTCTGAGCGAAAATTCTTCTCGCCTTAGACAAGACCTTTCTTTGGACAGACACGTCGTACTTACCCACCTGACCTTTGGTGCGAAAGTAGTCTCCTTAGCTCCCAGGATATTGGACTGCGTCGAGGGTTACCAGTCACGTTGCCATTAAAGCTGCTTTGGTCTCTCTAAGTATATGCTCACCATTCTGCTCTGCTATAAATTGCGCTGGGCTATTCTAGGGTGCTATGAAGAGCTGAGGAGAGCATGCTTGTTTGGGCTGGCTGGTATTTTCGATGTAAACAATCCGGTTGGCCAAAGTCATGACTTCGTGGACTACGCTATGCTTGCGACTACCCCAGCAGCTTTCGTGCACAATTCCCTTGGCTTGGCATATTTAAGCTTCCCTGAATGTTCGTAATTAAGAATGTGCTAGAAACTGTTCGGGTGGTCATGTAAATGTGAGTGCTGTGCGAGGACTTTGCCTCCGATGGAGTTGATTGATTCGCTAGGTTTTTTGTCGGTCTGGAAACGACTATGTTATCCGTCACTTGATACGCCTTATGTGCGCCATAACTAGGTTTATGATATTGTGTGCTGAACTATTTTTGATGATGGCGCTGTTGTGTTGTTGTGTTGTGTCTCATGTTTATGTCAGTTGTTTTGTCTTCTTATAGGAGACGCATAATAAATTGATTGATTGATTGATAAGTACCAGAGAGTTTAATAAGGATATGGATATTCACTCGCGTTAGGTCACCCCGCTATTTTTTTTTTATTTTCTTATTTTTTGTTTGGAAAGGATAGCCACCACCTGTATAGTAAAATATTTGTTCTGAGATTCAGGCAGCTAGTAGCCATAGCCAAGCTAGTAGCGTCTACAATCAGGTGTGGAAATGCCACACCATTACAAACCCGCGTGCTCTCTACCTGTGGTGACACGGTAAGCCGGGCATTCCTGCCCCGAGATGTCCAGTTATCTGGGTACTGTGGGAAGTTTGATAATCAAATACTTTGAAGTTACGTCTACTTGAGTATGTTCAGTAACGTCATAGTGGGATTTGTTATGCGTGGTGATCCTAACGGCCCATTGCGATGAAACTCTCACGTGTTGTTTGTGCCTGCGTTAGTGAGCTCCATATGACATGTTTGTCTGTTTGTCCTGCAGGTACGGCAGTGTGACATTCACCAAGAACAAGGAGAAGTACGTCAAGTACACGCCTGCTCAGATATCAGCCATGATCGACAGCTTCTTCGATACCGCCGCCTAGGCACTAATGGAGGAGGGTGAACAGCTGGTATCCTATCCAAAGGGTTTACATTATTAAGTAAATGAAAAAATCCATGTAGACGCCTTAACTACTGCGGTGATGTGATCTGATGACAAGTGGGGACAGTTGACATTGATTTTAGTACAGTGGTATGCTTTTGCAGCGTCCTCAACTGAACACTGCTTTGACACAGTACGGAATATTATACTGAATAATTAGTGTGCACGGAATACTGTATATTGAAGTTGCGAAACCACATGACCGTCTGTCAATTCCACCGCCCAGCCACACTATATGGGCGCCCTGTGTAGATCTGTGAGCGTTAGGCATGGATAGGTGAAATGATACCCTGGGTGAAATGCGTGATGTCCTTTATACGCGTTGCTTATGAGACATTATTTTGTTTCGTTGTTATGANAACTTCGACATTGTCATTGAACTATGCTGGGTGCACCCCTTGTTATATCATACACACATTGCACACTGCGGTGTGTTCTTAGTACGCTGCACACTGCACACTGCACGCTCCACAGAACCCCCGGATGCCATTCGTTCCGGATGAGTGACGTTTGGCAGTTAACGGGCCACTGGCGATAGACAACATATAGGTTTCAGCTCAGACCTATGATATGGGCTGATAAGTTCCATTCATTTGGGATCTAATGATTAGCTTTTTGCTTTTGAAGCAACCGAAACAACATTTAGGAGAAGAACGTTGATGAAATGTAGACAGGACACAACGCCTCGCCAAAACTAAGGATAGAGTCTGTAAAATGCTGACGTAATTTCAATGCAGACAACCGAACCCTTCGGTATAAACTACGATTTTAAGATAGGTAGTTTTAATTTTGTATTTACACGTAAATGTTATATAATTATATGAATTATTTAACATGAATTTTCACATGAGTATTTAAAAATGTATATGAAATATCACCTTTAAAATGGTATGCATTTTGCTCTGGTATCATCACGAAATGAAGATGAGCATCATTTGAAAAAGCTTCACGCGTGCATAACTGTATAATACCACACGGGGCCGGGAAAATAATTATTTGGGACCGAGGTCCGAGCTGAATATTCGCCAGAGACGAAGATCGGGGCGGAAATTCAAGGGCACGGACCGAGCCAATAATATTCCGGCCCAAGTGTGGTATGAAAATGTACCTAATGGCCGTGAAATGGACCAAATGAAGCATATTTCCACATACTTGGGGTTTCATTCAACCAGACGCGGCGACGAAGTTGAATAATAGAAAATTCACGAGAGTTCATACAGTCATTTTTTCTATAATTTCATCTATACACTTTCTTCATTTCTTTTCTGATATCAGGATCGTCAATTGCCCCGGCACCAATACGAATGAAACTTAAATGAGATTGTTTGGGCGTAATGACAACTATAGTTCGGTCGTTGGTTTGGGTTATTCTACTTCTATTTTCTCCATGGTTATTGGGGTGCGATATAGACCCAAGTCCATTGATTCGAACGGCCCGATCTGCTCTTCGTGATCACAAATCTAATGAGAGTAACCCACACGCGCAGCTTAACGAGACTACGATCTCAATCGTATGGACGTTTTATTATGATCTATTTTCTCCATATGGAGGAGGGTGTGGACGGAAGAAAACGCAGGAACACGGCTAAGGAAGAAGAATGTTTAGCGTCCGAATAGTTCCTCCAGTTGTAGACAAGCCAAATGCAATGTTGGTATCCTATATTGTGCAAATATCCAGTCCTGAAGCCATTCTTTAAAAAAATCGAGCCGGTGGCTCGATTTTTTTATAAGAACGGCCTCAGTTCATTAAGTCACTTTTTCACTCATCATACTATTTGCACGAGATTTGGGAAAACTTTCGGCCCGGGGCAGAAATGTTTTCCCAGATCAAATAACATTGAGCTGAAATGTTATACCATTGGTTCCGCCAGTCATATTAGCTGGTATGCCGAGATGTCCTCCAAGACCATCTCGGCATATGGTAAAATAAAATTATTTGAATGAGTGTACATTGCACGTACTTTCCGATTCAAGAGGACAAGCACTTAGTCAGTCAGGAGAAAGAAACTCAACCAGGACATACAATCATCATAAAACTTTACTGACCTTCCGGCTTCGCATATTGAAAGGACGAAAATCGCGACATAGCCGGCAACCCTATATATCATAGCATATTTTTAGTGACCATGTTTATAGCAATGCATTATTCACTTCCTCTTTAAATGGGTTTATACACATACACATCCATTTATCTTGTCATTTACTGCTAGTTTGAAACACCACCCACCAGTCATGCCAAATCGGCACCGGTGATTTCGGGTCACCAATATCCAGCCGACTTTTCATTGCTGTTCAGCAGTAAAACGCTCGGTACGCTGCGCTGCTGTTTAATAGATAATTATGAAGCAGACATCTGGCGATTTACTGCGACAAGTGTCAGGCCGGTCAGATTTATCCCGGCATACATCACCTTCTGCCAGCGCTGTGGGGCAGTCCTTCACCCCCCCCCCCTAGTGGAACCGACGCCACTATTTCAACCCCGTATCCACTGCATGCGCGGCACCAATTTAGTTAGACCAAATCAAATCAGCACCGATTCGACACGCAGTAGCTCAGGAATCCCGTCGGCAGTCGGCTCTGGCAGCCTGCAGAGTTCAGAGAAACAGCGAGGCTCCCGCTCTGACGAGGAGGGGGTGCAGTTAGACAGGAAGGTATGTCTTCCCGAAACTTGTCTGTGTGGCTTGTTTGGCCATGTCCTCAGTCGCATGAATGGTTATTGGTTGTATAATGGTGACTCAAGGTACGGGCTAAATCAAGGCAGTGCTACAGGCTAAGAATAGCAACAGCATGTTTCGTCATGGCGCGGGGAGATCAGTTCTGCTGCAGAGAGGGGTGAGAAGGGCGCTCTGCCGGCAGACACCCGTCTCCTCTCCGTACCCCATGACACATACCTCCTCAGCACAGCGGCGTGCAACGTCTCATACCACCACATTCTCCCGTGACAACCGATCTGACCGACTCCGACTCCGACTCCGACTCCGACTCCGACTCCGACTCCGACTCCGACTCCGACTCCGACTCTGACTCTGACTCTGACTCTGACTCTGACTCTGACTCCGACTCCGACTCCGACTCCGACTCCGACTCCGACTCTGACTCCTATTCCGACTCCGACTCCCACTTCAAATCCAACATTAACGTAACAACGCCGGCTGCGATTCTGACTCAGCCCCAGCCTCCCACTCAAACACCTACCCAAGACCATCACGATCTCCAACTCCGACTCTGACTCCGACTCCAGCTTCGACTCCGACTCCGACTCCTGCTTCGAATCCGACTCCGACGAAGCATGGGGAGGACCTCGACCTAACGCTGACTCTTACACCAACCCTGATTTCACCACCGACTCGCCCTCCGCCTCCGACTTCCCCAGCCCCACCGGTGCGGCCTGCGGCTGTGGCGTGGCAACGAGCACCAAATGACCGGCAGAACCTGCGGCTGCCACGCCCGTCCACAGAGCCTGCCGGCCGACCTGCCGGCCGACCTGCCGCGCCTGCCACGCCTGCCGCGCCGCCTACCGCGCCGCCGCGCCGCCGCCGCCGGCCCGCCGTAATGCATTATTAACGAGAGGGGAAGCCGACTGCAGTTCGGCGATCGCCGCCGGATTAGACGTGTGTTAGCTGGTAATTTGTTGGCCTCTTAGCGCTCCGCTCCGGGGGCGTCGCCGGTTCGGGTTGTGGAGAGGCCACCTCGCTGCGCTGTGAGCTCGAGATGCAGCTTCGAAGCTTTTATTTGAATTACAGCTTAACAGCTAGACAAAGTCGCGCTTCAGACGGTCGTCCGGACGCTGCCGGACTCAGCTGGATGCGTCCAAAACGCGGCTGGACGCGGCTGGACGAACTTTACGGGGCCCGGCCGCGGCGCCGTTTCAGGCATAAACGATCTACTTTCTTTTCCAATTAGCGGAACGTGCCTGCAATGGCGGATAGTCGGCGCCGGTGGCCGCACGCTGGGCCAGTCGCGGGCAGACTGGAGCGGCGCGCATACGAAAGGAGCGCCGAGCTGCCGGCACGGTGACGGCGCTCGCGCCAAAGCGCACGTGTCGAGTCACCCCGGAGCGCGCCTCCCGCCGAGCTGAATGACGCTGACCAGCTGAACACGGACTCTGAACAGGCGAACACTGACTCTGAACAGGCGGACACGGGCTGAGAACACAGCAGCGCCGCACGAAAGGCCGCGCCTGCACAGACGGACAGGCTGACCGGGTGCTGACTGAGTCCGGTCAAAGATACGGGTCAGAGGGGTGCAGTAAGTCCCAGACTTCAGTTTCCGCTCCAGATGCGGCCATGTTGTCATGGCGTAGGTGAATAGCCTGCTGCACTGCGGGAAGGGATGGTCGGATAATGTGAGTTATTTACGGCTTAAGCTTGACAATTTATCGCACAAATGTATTGTATTGTATTGTATTGTACATCATGAGGCACATCCACATTGTGCTGTGGCTATTCTGTCCCCCATGTCAGTATGATAAAACAGATGGTCATGATGGTCATCACCACATACGTAGCTCGCACATCATACTCTCACACACAGAACAGTAAGGTCATAACACACTACCACGCTTATCTCACTTTAGCCGGACCCCGCCCCGCTTGGTTCCATCAGCAGGTGTTGCCTTTCAGCTCATTTGAAACTTGTCGCCGCTAAGCTATCTGATGTTGGAGGAGGCAAGGCGTGTTACGCGTGACAAATAGCAGTATTTGAGCGACGGCCTGCCGCGACTCCGATCGGATGCTGCGTGACGAGCTGGTCGCATTTTTGGTCAGGTACATAGGTGAATGTCACCTCGTGTGATGAGATCGATAGCAATGGTCTCGGGCTCTGATGTTAAATCATACGTTTAAGCAAGTTAATACCGTGATATAAGTACATGTGTTCTGCATTAAACCAGTTCAGTTTGTAGAAATAAGAGCGGCACAAGAGGGGAACCATGGACGGGAAATGCACTGCACAAAACTTATACATAGATTGCGTTCAAATAACTATCAAGAAGGCGCACTACTTTAATAACGCAATTCCGTTCCCCGTCTGATGAATCAACACTAACACGATTAGGGGAGAGTGCCCATATTGCGCCCCCTTAAGCGAAAACACGTCCTGTGCTTAGCATATACGTCGTATTAATAAAAATGCAGCGTTCAGTATCCGATCGGACATTTTTCTAGAAATAACTTCATCATTTCAACGATCACTTATATGGGGGGAGGGGGGGATAAGCGTGTAGGATTTTCGCAAGAACCCTTGCAAAAGGCGCGATATAGGGCAATCGTAGCCCTAAATTCACCATGGACCGGGCGCATTTAGGTGACTTACTTTTCATGTTATTCACATTGTATGCTCGACTTTGAAATATTCGAAATGAAAACGCGTTCGGTTTCACATTGTGTGGTGTAAGTTAATGTTTGGAACGAGTTTTCCTACCTAGGATTTATGTGGAGGAAATTGTTTTTAGCTCAGCAGGATGGGCGCAAATTTATAGTGCCACTGGCGTTGCAATATGTATTGGCGCGATTCGGAACTTCAACTGCAAGTGCGGGAAAACAGCAAATATGGCGGAGACATATTGAGTTGTTTGAATCTGGCTATTTTCTTGCTTAAAGATTACAAATGCAATATGCATTGCTAAATTCCTAATTCAAACCACTTCAGTTCTTCCTACTTCACAATAAACATAACAGGCAGTAGACATGCCATGTTACCAGATAAGAAAATAAACAATTTTGAAAAAAATGATTCCTGACAGCGAGAACTGACCTTTGCTTGGCGAGCAGCAGACCGGAATAATAATGAGTTAGTGATGGGTTATTATATGCACTTGAAAAATTCATATAGAGCTGATATTTTTCGAGATATTGACATGGGCGGATTTAGGAAACCTGGCGCAGTTTGGGCACTCTCCCCTACCTTTCATCGGTTCTCTGAGAAAGAAAGCGTTAAAAATACACATCTTAACCTGTAGACGAGACAGTTGTCCACACTAGTTGTCCACACTACCACGCACCACCACCACCACCATGACCATATATGGTACTTACACCTAACACCCGAGGGAGTGCCACGAGCCGTCACGCCATATCGGCCATCTTTTGTCCAGCTCTCTACCTTCACAACGCTAGTCCAACCACAAATAACCGCAAACCGCACATAAATCGTCCCGAGCCTTCCTCGATGTGTGTAAAGAATGGTATATCCAATACCAGCCTGTTTTACATCAAATACCTATCCGGTTCTCTTTTGCCGCAAGCGTGCTATCTTTCGAGATAATGACCGGCTTCCCAGTTCAGCGAGCCGCTCTCATCGCATCCAGTGCCGCCGAGGCTAGGGAGAGGATAAAGCACAGACAGTCGCCGGAACCAGGCTGCCCCCGGCACCACTTACGATGCCAACTCCTCTGGACGGCTCGTAAGTCAACTCCTCGGTTTACGCTCAGCAGCGGCATGACTCTGACGTCACGCGTCCATTGCTATTCAATCCAGGTAGACGCCGCTCGTTGAAAAATGAGCGGCCGGCCATCTTCCGATAAGTAATGGTTTATTTTGCGAGTTATAAAGCTCCCACTGGGATACAATTATTAGGCTCGGATTAGCTGCGGCTGGCTTCAGCTGGCGAGCGGCGGCCGACTGCCTTATCAATTATGCGGAGCTATTTAGGCACGTCGACACTGGCGGCGCGGCACAGATCGCCGCGGCGGAGCGAAGACAGCTGAGATGAATTAGCGCTCCATATTTCACGGAGCGTTTTCTCGTCTGGCTGCCGCTCATTTCTTTTGCATGGGATCGTATCTGACGGCGTCGGAAAGTGGACGAGGCGGGTAGCGTTCAGCGGGCTTGAATCGAGATAACCTAAGCCAAAGTTCAAATTATTTTTTTTTGCACAGTTCTCTAATGTTCCATTGTAATGAAGCATATCTCGTTCTGTAATACGATTGCCAACGTTGAAGCACGAAGAAATAAAAACGAGGCCATTCATGTCGATAAATCTGAATCTCGTTGTTCTTGACGTAGGACGGTATAATAGCATCACAACTAAGCCTTTATTAACAGCGTGCCGAACCCGCTCTACACGTCTGCCTCCATGCCCCACATAGTTAACCTCTCACTTTCTCTCATTGACTCCGACATTGTTCTCACTCGCACCTCTCCTCTCTTACATGCACCCCTTCTCGTCGATTTAGAGATCGCTCTGATTTGAGGCCTCCCCATCCCACGCGCACTTCCGCCACCTCCGGAGTATCGCACACCACCACCTGCCTGACCGCTCCGGACCTCTCCAGCCAGCGGGTCCAACGCACCGCAGACCGCTCCGGGCCACCCATCTTCGGCCCATCTCCTCCCCGACGAGCACACTCGACAGATGACCGCGTTTCCTAATGGATTCACCCACGAGATGAAGACTTTGGCCGATTTCTGGAGCGACTAGAGACGTTCGATAGAAGGCGGCTGGGCGGCGGCGGCGGTCAGAGAGAGAGATAGAGGCGTTACGTTTCAAATGAGGACCGCAGGCGCGTGGCCATGGTGACCTCATTAGAACCACACAAGCCGCTGATATGATCAGTAGCAGGCGTTAGGCCGTGACGTCACCACGCAGTCGGGGGAGCGAGGGACAGACTGGCGCTGTGACTGACGCTGTGACTGACCCTGTGACTGGCGCTGTGACTGGCGCTGTGACTGACGCTGTGACTAACGCTGTGACTGGAGGGGGGGGGGGGGGGGGGGGGGGGACGCTGTGGACTGAGCTGTGACTGGGGGGGGGGGCGCCAGCGTGACTGGCGCTTTGACTGGACGCTGTTACTGACGCTGTTGACTGACGCTATGGACTGCGCGTGACTAACGCTGTGACTGGACGCTATGACTGCGCTGTGACTAACGCTGTGACTGACGCTGTACTGACGGCTGTGACTGACGCTGTGACTGGCGCTGTGACATGGCGCTGTGACTGACGCTGTGTGACTGGTGCTGTGACTGGCGCTGTGACTGACGCTGTGTGACTGGCGCTGTGTGACTGGTGCTGTGACTGACGATGTGACTGACGCTGTGACTGACCCTGTGACTGGATCTGTGACTGGCTCTGTGACTGGCGCTGTGACTGGCTCTGTGACTGGCTCTGTGACTGGCTCTGTGACTGGCACTGTGACTGGCTGTGACTGGCGCTGTGACTGGCGTTGCGTGACTGGCGCTGTGACTGACGCTGTGTGACTGCACTCTCCGCCGCCCCCGCAGTGATCCGACGCAGCCACAACCGCAGCCCGGCGTAATGACAAAGCCTTAATTGGGAACGAACGCGCCCGCGGCGCCCGGCACATTTGCATCCACCGGCGCGGCCAGGCCCATCGACTATAAATTGACGGAATGTTTCGATGGCGTCGGTCGTGACTGGTGTATTTGTCTTTGGGCTCGGCCAACGGTCGGTGATCGGTGCAGCATCGCCAGCTGCAGTAGTGGAGACCGGGAGCTGCAAGCTGCGCCAGGAGATGGAAGCTGGGGCCAGGATTTAGAAGCTATTCTAATCCGCTCAAGGCTGCATCGCTGTCCTGAACGGACACAGCTCTGTTAATTGGGATGGGGACAGATAGTGGGTTCTTTTGCTAAAAAATCAGCGTATTTTTCTCGATTTCTCAATATATTTAGTACACACATCTTAGACTGCCTTCCGCCTTAAAACTTCTCCTTAACTTGTCGTATTTCTTTTATCACATTTTTTATATAATTGCGTGACGTTACGAAAAAAAGGGGATGTCATCCATTCAGTGGCTATAGACTCGGCGACCACTATGACGTAACCGCCTAGAGACCAATTGTATGGCACCACGTAAAACATAAGCGGCGCGGCGGCGGCCGCGGCATCTGTAGCGCACGAAGCGACTGCTCGCTGGTGCAGAAAGCAAACAAATCTCTGAAATCTCCCATTTTATGTGTTTATTAAATTGTTTTTATCCGCATTGCATTACAAGTTTGTTTATATTTCACTTTCATGTTGAAAGTGAAATTGAAAGGGCTTCAATTCGTGCCCAGCGGACATTGGTATCTATTTATGTTTTGCCTAACGCAAATTATTTCTTTCTTAGATTTTAACGATTTCAACACGCAATTTGTTCATTCTCAGATGATTAATAGTTGAAAGCTTTGGAATGTTGCATGCATTTTGCGTAAAAAATAAATATAATTTTCGTAAAACATATATATTTAACATATAGCCGTTTTCACGATGGCTTATTTGACGCGAAAATGTTTTTAAAAACATTTTAAAATGTTTTGAAAAGTTTTAGTATGAAGTTTTAGCATACGGATATATTCCAAGAAAAATAAAATTACTTGATTTAGCGATATTATCATAATTCAAAGTTATGGAAACATGAAATGAGCTCATTACAAGATTATGATGCAAAATTGTCCGTTTCTAAAGAATATATGCGTCTAGAGTCCATTCGTTCAGTGAAGAAACATTTTAAAGAAACATTTTAAAACATTTTAAAATGTTTTAGAACATTTCGCGCAAAATAAGCCATCGTGAAAACGGCTATTTGTATGCATCATAAAGTACGCACCTACCTATACCGTTCTGTAATTCTTCAAGTTTTCAAGACGGAGACGGAGAAAACGATAAGAGGGCTACATCGTTCGCAAGAAAAGATGAAGCATCTACACACGAAGGGAAAAATTCAAAGAGAGTGGTTTGCTCGCTAAAGTGGTCGTTGGCGCTTGGATACAACCAGTATGGGCCAGTGACACCTTAACCTACCTATGGCCTTTCCAGTGTCAGAAAAGTGGCCCGTTTCTCCGTTATTCTGAACTTGGAAAATGTGTTCTGTGAAAAATTTGACTGTAAATAATGTTTTTGTTTTAGTCTGTGGGTGCAAATGGTGGACGAGCATTAAGAAATGGCAGGAGAAGATAAACAACAAATAACATACATTATTATTTTTACAGACTGCCATCTCCATAGGAGCGAGGTGTCTCCCTCCTTGGTGATGGCAGCATGTAAAAATAGCCAATGTATGTTAATTGTGTTTATCTTCGCCCAGCCATTATTTGTTCTGCTGCCATGATTGTTTTTTCTCTCGCTGCTAGCAAAAAGTTTGTTCTGCAAACTTAAGATCGTGAACCACTTTGCGACACAGATACCCACTGTCACGCTGGCCCTCTGTCGTTCCTCGCCCTTACCACTTGACAGGGTGCGGGAGGAGACCAGATGCCTCTAAAATGGGGGGGCACTGACTCTCGAGGCCTCGACATCCCATAAAGCTGTGTCACCATATAAAGGTCTCGTAAAGTTTCGACATCCCGTAGCCCCTTCCGACATGCGACAGGAAGCCGCCAGTTGGTGTTTCAGTCATCCCCAGCAACTACAGTGGAAATGTGGAAGGTGATTTGTGCATGTATAAATGGTAATATTTGTGTTTACTTCTGATCATCTAGCCATGTTTGTTTTCCTCTCATATTTACACAATTTACAATAGCAAAGCGGGTGTTGGCTAAGTGATTTTTCTCTAATATGTATCAAATTTGTAGTGGGGCTGGGGCCAATTTTGTAAGGAAAAAATGGGTTAATAAACATAAGGATAATGTCTGCATTATGTAAATCAAAACAAAAACTAATACAAATTCTAAATGAGCTCAGAAATGATACAAAATAAAATAATGAACCTCACTTTCTTGTAATGATAACGTAAAGAAAATACAAAAAAGATTACCGAAAATGACGCTAACGGCGATGCGATATCCTCTGCGCGGCGGTAAAAACAGCTATGGTATTCTTTGCAGTGAATCCTTCTTTCCGCATCAAATGTTAAAGTCACAGTTAATATCTACTATTACTATGCACATGGCCATTCAAATAGAGTGCTTGCTTCTGGGGATCGGCATTTATTTGCTCAAGGCAATGGTTACTAGGTATCCACCAATCACCATCCAGCGATATTTGCTGAGAGTAACTTATATGACGTCATTTCACGATAACCGTTGTTCAGCTCCGTTGGCAGCTGCGGCAAAATATTGACTAAGATTTCGAGATGTTGTGTCTTTTTTTACATTGCATCCATTAAAAGGCAATAATCTAACTTCAAGATTGCGTAAATTTTGAATTACATTCACTCATCTATCAGATTAGACGAGAAAAAAGTCAAATTGCCCATAACTCTTTGACTTACTTATAGTTCTTGCATATAGTTCCCTAAACAAATGACGATATGTTCTACATTTTCAGCTGAATTAAAGGTTTCCGTATTTGCTTTTATAATTTCTTAATTTCTATTATCGATCTCTTTACTTGAAATCACTCGATCTTGGTGCTGGTGCCTTCTGTATAGGTATAGCTGACCGATCTGAATGAAGCTGCGTCGCCGCTCCAGGAACTGTTGACCACCAGGACCTGGCCGCGCCAGTGAGAGTGCCGCTGCCTTGTTAGCCCACTGGGACCGCCGGAAATTTACAGCACCCTTAGCATATGGCCGGTGCGTTAGCGTTTCAATGGTGCCATAAATCTCCGGGGAGCGGGCAGACGGTGTCACAGAGGTCATCTGGGGAGCGCTGACGCTAGCCTTTGGTCGGTGAGGACAACCAAAACATTTCGACAGCCAGGGACGCAAAGTGTGCTCCGAGAGTCCAGAATTCCAGACCAACCGGATGTGGGTGCTGTGGAGGCAAGAGGTGGGACGTGTCATGAGAGGGAACTCTTGGATCTGACTGCATACAAATCTAAAGAGACATTCCAGGAGCACTTTTCGTGGGGAGCAAGATTTATCAAATCCCCGTCACGATGTTAAATCAGCCCCAAGAACGACAACTCATTTTTTTTAATATATAAGGAATAGTGATGATTCTAAAAGCATAAAACAACCTTTGGTTATTTAACCCGGCACTGACTGGGGTCTGATTTGAACATCATTGACTGGAGCGGGGGGGGGGGGTAAACGCCCCTGGTTATCTTCCGAATCAATGATCGCAGCGAGGCGCGCAAGGCGGCAGTCGAAAGCGCTCAGTAATAAAAAATATAAAACATGCTCGAAAATCTCAAACTGAGGTCATACGTCAGATCACGGTCAGGTCAAAGGTCAAAATCGAGGTATTTTAGCTTATGGGCCATACTTTTCATCAAAAGCCATCGATTGCGAACATGATCACCCAAAGTGCTCTTAAAGGCATCAAACACATCCCGCATGATGGAAAGTGAGATTATTGTCACCGATCAAAGGTCAAGGTCAGGTCAGAAAAGGTCACTACACACAAAATACCTACCGAAGTCCTGCAACACATGTTTTATGAATCATGTTACGCGTATAAAGCAATAGTGATGCTCATTTTGCCATCAGACTTCATGTACAAGAAGTAGGTACATGTCAAAACTAAGGTCACAGAAAGGTAAACAAAATGTCAAAATTTCAAATTGAATAATATAAAACAAAAAGGCATGTTGCTGGAACTAGTTTTGTCTCCGAAATACAGTCCTGCCATTAATTTGTTTTTATTTTATTAATAAAATAAAAAACGTTATTTCAAAAATATGACGTCATGCGCTGTAATGCGACCACTTAGTCAAAAATGATTACATAATTTTGAAATTTAGTGTCGTAATTGTTCGCATATAGTTATCTGATATATCTTTCTTACCTTTCAGTATCTTTAAAAACGTAGATTTTGTGGTATTTTTTTTAGCATATTTTTTGAAATTTTGGTGATCAAAAGCCTTTTTCGCGAATTCAAGATTGCCATATTGTAGCCAATATCATTTGTATTATTCATCTGTTTTTGGATTGCATTTTGTTAAGAATATTGCCTTTGTACGGTTTGTTAAAGTTTAGCTAATTTTTGTGTCAAAATCGTGTGTAGGTACCTGGTACATCTCTAAATTCAGTATATTTACGGACGAAATTGCTTCATTGCTGCGCAAAAGACGTGAAATTGATGTAGAAGAAGGTATTTTAAGTTTCAGATTGATAACGCTAATCGTTTTTGAGTTATTACGAAAATTCGTCAGGGGGCGTTTAACGCCCCCCCCAGTTAATGCCGGGTTAAAGCAGGGCTGCGGAGTCGGAGTCGGAGTCGGAGTCAGTTGGAGTCAGCAGTTTGGTCGGGGTCAGTAGTTTGGCCGGAGTCGGAGTCGGAGTCGAAGTTGGAGTCAGTCGGAGTCAGCAGTTTGGCCGGAGTCGGAGTCGGAGTCTCAGTCGACTCCGGCCCGGAATCGGAGTCATCTTTTTCCGGTTACTTTGGTTGGTAGAATAGTCTCTGACCTTTTTTTAAGCCTTTACATGAGTGGCCCTCCCACAGTCCAACGCGACAACCGCACCTTACGTTA